>ML831879.1:0-30800 GCA_009831015.1 Picea engelmannii | reverse complement strand
AATGAGGCTACAACCTCTGTTTTGAAAGATGAAACTTGCTGAGAGCACCAACTCTCTGTTTTCTCTAGCACCTACTAGAAGGAAGCACCAACTCATTGGTTTCTCTAGCACCCACTAGAAGGAAGCACTAGCTCCCTGGTTTCTCTAGCACCCACTAGAAGGAAGTAACAACTCCCTAAGTGTTCCAGCACCAACTGGATGGAAGCACCAACTTCTAGTCACACAGGCACCAACCTGTATAACAGAGAATAACAGTTCTCCTTTGCACCACCCTGCCACCCTGGTTTCTCTAGCTGCAACCAGATGGAAGCTACAACTCCCTGTGTTCAAGCACCCACTTGAACCTCTGAGGACAACAATCCTCCCTAGAACCTCCTTACTACCCTGAAATATAAATCTTTGCTATTGAAACTTATTACAGTGATATAATGTTCATCAATGGATTACCAGTCTCATCACTATTCTACTACACTTCTCTGCTCTCTTGTATCAGTGTCTCTTTGCCTGCATCTTCTTATGCTTTCTGATATTCTGTTCTTCTCTACAAGTGCACCTCAGCCTTCTTTTACTATCTCAACTATGCATCTCTGTTCTTTGCTTCTACTGCGCTTTATGCTCTGTGTCTTATTTTGATTCTCTGAATTACGCCTCTTCTGTGTATTTCAACTCCTGCCCACAACATCCATTTCCCCATGTGTTATTCCTCTCTCTGGCAGCCCTCATCTCTTCTTTGTTCTACATTCTTATAGTCTCTGTGCACCTTGTTCATACCATATGTGCAATGCTTCTGCATGCTCTTCATGCCGAGTGCTCTGCCTGATCATCATTGCAACTCTTCAGCTTCTCTGGTTGTTAAACCCATGTGTCCATCATCACTGAGTGTTATGTTGAGATTCCTTAGCTTGTCTACCAGTCGAGACTCTTCGTCTTCTTTGTCACAGTTGAGCTCATCCTCTATGTTGCAGTTACAGGCTTCAACTCTCTTCCATCTTTCAATCGCCTCCTGAACAGTCTTCATTCCACTGGCAGATGCCTTGAGACTCTTCATCTTCTCTAGCGATCACCCTGAAGTCTCTTCCAGTCCTCTGGAAGAAACAATCAATCGTTTCTAGCAGTTACACTGTGAACCTCCAAAAACTGCATCAGCAACTGAATCGCCACTGATCGATTAACTGTTAAGAGAAACAATAGCCCTTCGATCATATTCCTGATTAACATGCACCATTGGATTATAAATGATGGGTCTCACGCTTATTTCGCCATTTTGCAATTTGACATTTCGACATTCCTGTGGTGAAGAGTTGTCTTGATGCTCCATGTCGCGATCTCTGAAATGGAGTTTAGTTGTTAGCGCCTATCGCAATTTCTCATTTCGGCACTTCGGGACTCCTGTGATGAAGAGTCTCGACTCTTGACTCCTCCAACTCCCGGTATCCAAAACTCCACTTGATGTGCCTGTTTTGGGATTTTCAGCGTTTCGCATTTCGACACTTCGGGACTCCTATGATGAAGAGTCTCAACTCTTGACTCCTCCAATTCCTGGTATCCGAAACTCCGGTTGATGTGTCTGTTTCAGGATTTTTGGCGTTTCACATTTCAACACTTCGGGACTCCTGTGATGAAGAGTCTTGACTCTTGACTCCTCCAACTCTCGGTATCCGAAACTCCGGTTGATGTGCCTGTTTCAAGATTTCGGCGTTTCGCATTTCGGCACTTCGGGAGTCCTGTGATGACGAGTCTTGACTCTTGAATCCTCCAACTCCCGGTATCCGACACTTCAGTTGATGTGTCTGTTTCGAGATTTCGGGGTTTCAAATTTCGCAAGTTCCTTCCGTGAGTTTCTTTCTTGACTCCTCCAGCTCCCAGTATCCGAAACTATGAAATGGAGTCTTTGTTTTTGATACCTGAAATGGAATTTAGCTTCTGATCTTGCCATGCAATCATCGTTGTCCTGTTGGTCGTGATCTTTGCCATCAATGACAAACACGCATACTCTGCACTCTGCATTCACCTCTGCACTATTTCTTCCGGTCTTCACGAGCTTGCTCTACTGCGTCTTCCCAAAATACTTCTAGTGCCCACCTGGCACATTATACCTGTACTCAAGCCATCATCGCTGTTGTACTTGCCTTCAATGACAAGCATACGCTACCTGTAAAACATGCCAATAGTTATGTATAGTCGGGATGTGGTATTTAGAAAAATGAAGGATGTTGTTAAACAGGAATTCCTACCAAGTAAGGAGGAACCATAGAAAATAGAGTTTGATTTAAAGGATGATGAATCCAAATCTACAGAAGAACATGAATAAGAAGAAGAAGATCCTCATACTCCATTATTGAGGAGATCGGTTCGAGAAAGAAGGCTACCAGAAAGGTATAATCCATCTGATTTTCGTTCAAATTTTGCTTTGTCTATTGCTTATGTTAATCCTAGAACTGTTAGAGACAGAGTGGATTCAGCAGATGGAAAGCTCTTGAAAAAGGCCATGGATGAAGAAATGGAAGCCTTGGATAAGAATGAGGCTTGGGATCTAGTGGAGTTGTCGAATGGAAGAAATCCCATTGGAAACAAATGGGTATTTAAAAATAAGTTGAATGCAGAAGGAAGAGTGGAGAAATACAAAGCTCGATTAATAACAAAGGGTTATTCCCAGGTTGAGGGAATTGATTTCTGTGAGTTTTTTTCTCCTATTGCCAATTTAACTTTTATAAGATTTATGTTATCTATTGTTGTTGCATTTGATTTTGAAGTAGAACAAATGGATGTGAAGACAACATTCCTACATGGGGATATGGAAGAAGAAATCTATATGAAGCAGCTAGAAGGTTTTGTTGTGAAGGGAAAAAAGGAGCTGGTATGCAAGCTGAAAAATTCGATGTATGGTTTAAAACAATCACCAAGGATGTGGTATAAAAAATTTAATACTTATATGCTGGGACTTGGTTTCACAAGAAGAAAAGAGGATCACTATGTGTATTTTAAATTAATTGGTGATCATTTGATTTATTTGGTCTTGTATGTGGATAACATGTTGCTGATAGGAAACAACAAGGAGATTATCCAAGATGTGAAAACTAAGTTGTCCTCTAAATTTGACATGAAGGATCTCAGTGCTTCAAATTTCATTTTGGGCATGGAAATTAAAAGAGACCGGAAAAAAAGGAAACTTTGGTTAAATCAGAGAAAATATGTCGAGACAATATTGCAGAGGTTTAATATGCAGGAATGTAAACCAGTCAAGGTCCCTATTCCTGTTGGTGTAAAGTTATCTGCGGATTAGTGTCCCAAGACATAGGAAGAGGAGGAGGACATGTCTCATGTTCCATCTGCGAGTACAGTTGGTAGTTTGATGCATGCAATGGTCTATACTAGACCGGACATTTCACATGGAGGGGACGTTTTGAGAAGGTATATGTCAAAACCAGGGAAGGAGCATTGGACAATAGTAAAAAGGGTTTTCAGGTATTTGCATGGCACTTCTAGCTATGGATTGTGCTACCAAGGAAGACCAGGATTTGACAGAATGTTGGACATGCATGGATTTGTGGATGCAGACTGGGATGGAGATCTGGATCGTAGGAGATCTATAAGTGGGTATGTGTTTAACCTGTTTGGAGAAGAAATCAGTTGGATGAGAAAAACACAGGCTGTAGTGGCACTTTCAACTATAAAAGTTGAATACATGGCAACCACTAATGCAAGTAAGGAAGCAATATGGTTACAAATATTGTGTTCAAGTATTGGGTTGGTATAGCAAGCTATAAGGATAGATTGTGATAGCCATAGTGCAATTTTTTTGCCGAAGAACTAGACTTATCATTCAAAGACAAAGCATATTGATATTCAATATCACTTTGTGAGAGACATGGTTGAAGAAAAGAAAGTTTTGCTAATGAAGGTGGACACTTTGAAGAATGTTTCAGATTCAATAACAAAATCTGTGAGAACCGAGAAGTTCTCTTGGTGTAGAGGATCCATGGGCATTGCTTCCCTAGATTGTTGACTAAGTAACCATGTAACCCCCTGTATGAAAAGAAAACAACAAGTGGGAGAATGTTGGGTATGTTTTATATTCTTTGCACAACTAGCCCTAGTGTTTTTTATGTTGTGTCAGGTGCGCAGGGGTTCGGGGGCAGTGCCCCTGAGAAATTTTGTTTTTCCTCGGGAAACATGTCGCATTTTTGCCTCATTTTTCATGTCCATTGCTGGGAGGTTTTTCCACACATGGTTTTTGCCGATGGTTTTCTATTTTCAGTTAAGGAATTAGGGCTGTTGACTAATCCAAGTCATTGGGTTAGTGTTTTGGATACCGTTGGATCCTATATGTATATTGTATTGTAAAAAATGTATCACGATGAATTAATATAGAATATGTTGGTTTCCCGGTTTGTGTTTCTAAGGGAAAAATATCTATGTAATGTGTGTATTTTTCATTGTATCTTTTCTATTCTTTTATTGAAAATTTGTTTGCAGTAAAATATTGGCAGAGCAAGAAATAGTTAGGAAATTAATTACCGTGTATTTGTTTTTTGTTGTTGGCATCATTGTTTCCACATAAAAATATTACTCTATTGTTGAGATGGGTGGTGGTCACATGCTTAGCAAGAGAAAACTTTCCATGGCACCATTTATGTGTCCATGTTAGGGGATACAACGATGTAACACGCATGACTTTTATTTTATGTTTATTCTGGCCGACTCCAGACCTAGTGACCTTATGTCGGTTAAGATACAAAAACTATATTGTTCATCTTATCCAACATATGTATTTTCTCCCGGAGATATGGAGATCATCACATTTGTTTGATGTGTTGAACCTGAAAAAGGAACAACCCATAGATATTTGTATGGAAGATAAATTTTACCAAATAAATTGGTTGATTTCCGCCATGAATGGATATCAATAGATATGGATATGTTAAAATAGTCCTCATTTATTTATTTGTCCCTACACTGGAATATTGGAAACCATTCCATAAGCCCACGCCCCAATATAGAGGGGAAATTGAATATCTTCATGAATGAATGAAATGTTGATTTGTCCATTTTACAAAACACAAGCATGAGAATAAGAATGTTGTTTAATCATTTCCCAATTCCCAAAAGAATATATTATTCATCTTCTATATTGGGGAATATAATCTATGGTCCAAGAGCTAAAAGAAACAACCATAATTCCTTTGTGGTGTCTTTCTTTTCTGTGTAGAACGATGAAACATTCCCCCTCAAATATCAAATCATATTAGTGAGTGCCCCAATGTCTCTAATGTTGTCAGTTTAAAGGTCACCCTTTCCAATGAAGGCATATGCTCCTTTTGAGAAAATGGGACCATATTTTTCAAGTGGGGTACTCCCACTTGATTACTTTGGGACACTATGTAGAATGTACAACAACATGCCTCTATGATGTCATTTTTATATTTCAAACCAAAAACAAATCTCTTTGAATCCCTTTACACTAAATCTCGGTTCAATAAGTTTACATTTAAAAATAATAACAATAAATAAAATCTCTCGTGAACATGATGTTAAAATATTGGGTCCATAAGTTTATATAAATCAATTTATTCTTTAAATAAATGTATCCATAACCACTTTGCTATGTAGTGTTAAATATTAATATTATTTGAAATTGCGTAAACAATTCAAATCCAAAAATGTATGTATAATACTATAGAATATTTAATGCTATATAAACTTTCTCTTTCCAAGACGAAGTTGTCTAGAGCAAGTTTGAATTGCTAGCAAATCAATTTAGTTTTTTTTTTTTAATGAAAAACAAAGTTTAACTTGTAAGTACTTGATAACTTGGTCAAGTTTTGTAACAAGACTAAAAAACTTTGTTTTCTTCCTAAGAGAAAGACATATCATTTTTCCCTAGATCTAACAATACTGTAATTCATGTGAGAAATTAAATTGACGTCAAAGTAGACAACTCTCAATGTTTACAATTTTACAATTTTAACAATAATGTAACCATATTTAGTTTTTGAACTCATTACATATTTAAAATATAATGTGAGGAATATGTAGGTCTTTCCTGTTTTGATAAGATATATATAATTTATCTCACAAATTATTAATGTAAAATTAGTTCTAGCTTACATCAATGACATGGTTTTGTATTTACTAGGATAATAAAAGTTGATATCTATTTTATTGCATTGTCATATCAAATTATTATTAGATGTATCTAAATCTTTTGTTTTTATGATATACTTAGAAAATTTGATTACATCCTTCATTTCTCTATATTATCTTTGTTTCATTATTTGTTCTCTCACTAAATATTGTGATGGTCATAAAAACATTATTATCTTTGTTTCATTATTTGTTCTCTTACTAAATATTATGATGGTCATAAAAAACATATATTACTTAGTTTTTTTCGACATTCCCTTTCCCTCGCTTTGGGGTATGCTAGTTAATATTTTAAGGGGAGGGTTCCTTTGAGCCCTTCGCCTTCTGTCCATAACAAATGAATGCATAACACGGTCCACTGTATCCTTGTACCTGGGGCTTAATATTCTTCCTCTACTATGAAAATTTGATGGTGAATTGACAACGTGATGACATGATGAAGATAGATTGTTTTGACTCGGCGTCCTTTGATTTGTATTGCAAAGTTTTCTAGGATGGTCCTCCAAATTTAGTTCTAGTCCAGTTTTGGAAACTGGAATGCTTGACCATTGCATTATTATTTCGTGAGATGCTCACCCATTCATCTATTTCCATTGGAATTGGACGATCTACAACTTGCTTTCTTCTTGTTTGGGGAAGCGCTCTGCTTTCTTCTTGTTTGGGAAAGTTCTCTTCCTACAATAGTTTCCCATATCAGAGGATATTATACTTATATTTAAATTAACATATACTTATATTGTTATTTGGGGAAGCGCTCTTCCTATAGTGGTTTCTCCATATCAGAGAATATTATACTTATATTTAAATTAACATATCCATATCTAAATAAGTAAAGAAATATCTAATTAACAAATATACAAATAAATTAACAAATAAAATATTTCCATATTAGAGACTAGTGTGAAGAATAGTATACATTGAAAGCCAAAAAGTATTCATTATATCCAACCAGATTGAAGATTTATTAATACTACCATAAAATTCCAAGTAAACCTAGAAAAAGTGCAATGATATGTTTTTCATAATTACACACTATAATTATTTCATGTGAACAAGAATAAAGTACACTGCTATGTTTTGCATACTGATGAATAAACCTAGAAAAAGAAACAACGAACTTCTCATGCATGCCATTGTCTTTACCAATCTAATCTATATGTTGCAGGCCATATACTATATGAACTCGTACATTATTTACATATGTCTCTGAAACCATATATCGTCGTACATAGAATAAATAGGAGAAAAAATTAAGTTTCCTCCTACCAGATCTTGGGGCACACACATAGTACAAACATAGTATAAATAAAAGAACAATAAAGTTTCCTCGTAACTGATTTTGTTTCTATTATTTGAATGATCTAGGTTTTTAAAAGTGTAAAATATACTATAATATATATATAATTGTAAAGTTAATGAACATGCAAAATCTTAAAAAACAAATTGTTATTTTTATGTTTATGGTGTAATGAACATCGTTTTATAAATGATAGCAATTATATATTTGTGCCAAGTTTATGAAATAACTCACAACAGATTTCACAATTGTATTAAGTACTCTATTAAGTACTTTGTGCCAAGTTTATGAAATAACTCACAGATTTCACAATTGTATTAAGTACTCTATTAAGTACTTTGTGCCAAGTTTATGAAATAACTCACAGATTTGACAACTATATTAAGTACGAATCTTTTAGAGTAGCATCTAAATTGAGCTCAATCAAAACCAATCCTCTGCAACTGCCAGAAACAAGACATTTAGATTTGATTAGATCTTAGTCTTATGGTTATAAGGAGTTGTGATCTCTCTGTTTCCCAAAAAAAATTTGAATCCCTTCAATTCTATAAACCCTTGATTCTAATGAAAACATGCAAATCTACTTAACATAGCCTTTAACAAGAAGAATATTATTTAGAAACGGTTTTTTTACCTAGTCTTCTCCTAATCACTCAGACTCCGCATCGAATTGCCAACCTTTAATTAGCTAGAACAAAATAGCAAAAGGGATGGTTTTTACTCCCTTGCATCATACAAAACCAGTCAAAAAACACAAAATTCAAGGAAACCAAATACACAAAACCCAAAACTCATAAACAAAAATTCTAAAGTGAAAAAAGAAACAACAATGCATCATAGAAACACAAACAAGACTCTAATGGACAAAAAAATATCGAGAGAACATGAGCCATGAAAAGGGAAAAGGCCAAAGAAAAATAAGTTTGGTTGAATATGAGAGAGGTCCTTCGAATGGAAGCATTATTTTAGAGGCTGAGCCCAAGGGAAATAAACACCAGGCATACTCACCTTTAAGGTGAGCATATCCTCTGTAAAAAACGTACAACTCCATCACATTTTTATGTCCATCCGTACCATATAGGCATGTGAACACCATGTTTTGATGAAATTTTACCGACGACCATCTCCAAGCATTCTATGAAACATTTTTGGTATCAATACATATGGGTACAATGTTGGGTGAAAATTATCAATTTTCCATGTTACACCAGAGGCTCGCAACTTCTATTGTATTTGGAAAATGATTTTTAAATAAATTAATCAATGACAGGTTGAACGACTGTGTATTCATAGTTTACCAACAAAGGTAATGAAACAATCTCATAGGATCTGCATAGACAAAACAACCTTTTCTCCGTTGAAATTAGATCATTTTCCTTGGCGGGACTCCATGGCTCGGGTGCAGAGTATGTGTGGTGAGTAGGGCTTGATGGAGCAAGGATAAACAAATCATTTTCCTTCCACTGTAGGCTAAAGGAAGGATGGAAGTGTTTCCTCCTCCACCACCTCGATCACTACGCCCCACCTGCTTCCTCCACTGTATTTTTGTGTCTAAACACATCACCACCATAATTTGGCACACATTGCAGATAATTTTGATTCATTGTGGATAGAGTCATGTGGAACTTGGTTATATGCTACAGAAAGATGATGAAAATCTCTAAATAATTCTCCCCTTAAAAGAATTCCTTCGGCGTAATAAATGAAGACCCCATTTTAGAAGACTACGAAAAAG
Organism: Picea engelmannii; assembly: GCA_009831015.1. Classification (NCBI taxonomy): domain Eukaryota; kingdom Viridiplantae; phylum Streptophyta; class Pinopsida; order Pinales; family Pinaceae; genus Picea; species Picea engelmannii. The sequence continues at coordinate 21,624 of ML831879.1, read as the reverse complement.
TAAATAAGGAAGTTCAAAAGGTAAACTCAAGCCAGGAAAGAAGGAAAATGTACAACGATTAGGAATATAAAAGATATTATTAGGGATAGAGACTAAAATAATAATAATAAATATGAATATAAACACTACAGATCATTTCTTGGAATTGTTGTTACTTTCCATGGAGCAAAGAACCCATGTTAAGTTTTATGGCTAGTGGAATTAATATTATATTGCTTGTTAAAACTAAGTTTGCTAACATATAAGGTTTTGTCTTGTGATCACTATGAAACAAGAGATCATACAATATTACTACGGAGGGATTGGAGGCCCCACATATTATTACATAAAAATAACATTTTTCCTCACATTATGTTTCACAAGAAAGACTCTTTTAATTAGTACACATGGATGGAGATTTCATATATTAAAGCTAAGAATATTTATATAGAAAATTGTTATTTCACGTTGTTGGCACAGGCCATTTTGGGGAACAACGCAACAATCAAGGAAGAAAGTAGAAAAGGGACCATAAAAGTAGCGCACGCCGGATAATGAGGAAAAGTAGCGTGAGGAAGTAGGAAAGGAAGAAAGAAGGACACAGATCAACCACACGTAGGAAGTTAGAATGTGGAAAATCCCAATCCACTTAGGGTTAGGGTTTTGGTCATATTTATAATGGGTTTTAACCCATTTTTGTAGTATAAATATGTATTGTAAGATTCGAGGAGATGATATCGTTTGAGGAAGATTTATTGCTTGAGCTATCTAGTTGTGGAGATATTTTCAGAGAAGATTTTTTTTTTGAGAGATATGCATTGTAACTAAGGGTTAGGTCATAAGTTGTGGATCTTAGTGCGACATTGGTCAACCTCACATATACATGTGCATTTCATATGCACTTCTGATGTAATGTGCATAGTGCAATGACTTGATGAAGATGAATAAAAGAGTGAATAATGCCAGATATTTGTGGACGTATCCTAGGGGGTGAACCACGGTAAAACTATGTGTCTTTGTGTGGTATATTTTTTTATTTCTTACATTTATTTTGTTTATGATGAATGAATGAATATTGTAGTAGTAAAATGCAGCGCGCACTAGAATAGTTGTGATATTTACTGTAGAATGGAGTTTAATGAATGAATATGGTTACAATATGGTAGATATTGATTTAATGATATGGTATAATTATATATTTGATGTATGTTGAAGTAATAAGCATTCCTAAATCCCTAAAGAAACATCCCTTCCAAGGCTGCAAACATCTGGGTTCTACAACCACCGATAAATCCATCTTGGGTGAGACTTCATTGTGCACTCTATGCGCAGTGTTGCCTTCTGGTCTCTAGAAGGGATGATGGTTTGTAGGGTTTTGCTGGAAACCTAATATAGAAATCGGGTCAGACCAAACATTCCAACAAATGGTTTCATTTTCGGTTGGAACTCAGAAGGACAGATTGGAGGGGATTTGATGAGAAGGACAATGAAGAGAATGCAGTGGTAGAAGTGGATGTTCAGGCCATGGAATCCAACTAAGAAGGATATTGAAAGATGTTTGGAGAAAAAATAACTCGAGTTCACACAAAAGGACAATGGAAATCCTAAGAATACTTTGTGCCAGTATTTGGAAAGGTATGTTTTTACTGATCTTCATGAGGCATTATTCTGTTATTTTCCATAATTGTTGTAGGAGTGGGTACTGGGATTGAAGTATAATCAACCAACTAATTAGATAAGACCTGTAGAGTGGACTACTAAGAATATTGCGCGGATACATAGAGTCAATAACTAATTCACGCGCGTAGTGGATTTCTGGTTAGACAACATTGTTGCAGGATTTATTATTGAGTTTGCATTCGATACTGCAAAATCCTACACCGCTGCAAAGCATGATTTTTTGAAGGGACCAAGAGGAAGGTATATTAGATCACTTTAAACATCTATCAAGATTTTATGACATGATAAGGACTGATGACAATGGAGTTAGATAACTAAATCACTCTACACACATGGGGAAATTGGAGGAAGCACTAAGGATGATCTGAGATATGGAGAAGGACCTAGATATAGGTCAGAGGAAGGAAGAAATGGACCCTATTATGATGGATGAATATAATTCCAAGGAAATAATGGAAAGAGCGGGAACGATGCACATCAGTAGACCCTACCAATATAAGATCAATAGGAAAAAGTGAGAGGTCTTGGACATTGAGGAAGAGGAGGTAGAGGATATCCATGCTATGCGAAATATTGAGGACATATTGCATGCCACATATAAGAGAAAAACCATAGGTAAAGGGTTCAATGTAAAATAAGGCTCTCCATTTCAAATTAGAACTTGTGTGGAACCCACAACCCCATGTGCGACGAAGACATATGAGGAGAAATATGTGTTTAGACAACCAACGATTAGTAGAAGAAGGAATTTAATAGGATGAGGGTCCAATGGAAATTTAAGTGGAGGTATTATTTCATCTATCAACAATCATTTATCTACATCACGCAGAGGCGGTACAACAAATTTTATAATGGCAGGACATGATCCAACTATTTGGTTACCAGAGTTTCATGGAGAAGGGTTGGAGGACCCATAGAAGTATTTATTTATTTGTGAAAAGATTTGGGAAGCCAAACAAATCACAGATGAAGATACAAAAGTAGTGCAACTTGCAATTACATTCAGAGACTACGCACTGGACTGATATATGGGTCTTGTAGTAAACAGTCCACAAGGAGAACCCACAACCATTGTAGATGTGAAGAAGGCATTAATTAATGAATTCCAGTGACCAATCTCAGAGAATCAATACATGAATGATATGATAGAAATCAAACAAAATCGAGGAGATTCGGCTTGGGAAATTGACCAGAAATTCAAGAGATTGAAAGGTAAGTTGAAATAACCTATCATAGATATGCAACATGGGCACCTATTTATTAATACATTATTGGCACATCTGAAATATCCATTGAGGAAACAAAATTTCCAGAATTAGGTTGAGGATTTGCAAGCAGTCTTGCAATTAGAGGAGAATCCGTATAAACATACAGATCCAGCTATAGAAGAGATGAGAGCAGTCTCAAGAATATGATATTTCACTTAAATAAAAAAAAATGCAATGAGAAGAGGGAAGATGTCTGGTGTACTTTATGCATAACATATGGACATAATAATAATGAGTTCCCAACATTTTCACTGTACATGGGAGTAGGATTGTTGAATCATTTATCGACAGGAGGACCATGGTGTGAGATATGTAGAACACACAGAAATGATCCCTATCATTGTCCCATGATGCAAAAGTATCAAACAGTTCCCAAGAGTACATTCTGCAATTTCTGCAAGTCAGTAGGACATGAAGACAAGGATTGTAGAACCTTGAAGATAATGAAGGAGAGGACCTCAGATGCATATATGATGCAGGCTGAATCTATGGCAGGTCCACCTTTGCAGCAGTATAATAACGCACAATAGTTCACAACGCCACCACAGTATAATAATGCACAACCACAATATAACCAGGTACCATAGTATAATACACTGCGCGCAGAAAATCAAGGCACCGAAGGAGGCTTCATAAGAAGAAGTCGTGGAGGAAGGGGATTTGGAGGAGGTAGAGGACCACTAACCTGTCACAATTGTCAGAAACCTGGGCATTATGCAAGGGATTGTCCACATCCACCAATGATATGTATGTATTGTCGCACAACATATCATAATACTTAAGATTGTCCAACACTTATGATAAAGATATAGGAAAAGAGGAACCAGAATAACTAGAATTCTCAATGGATTGCATCATAAACTAGAGAATATGATGGGAATAATATCAATATAGTTACTCGAGGTGGAACCAAGACAGGAGAAAATGCAACAAAGCAGGATCAAAACCAACACTAGTGGGTCATAAATAATTCAATACCTCAACAACATTTTGTTGTTCAGAAAGAAAAGGAGACATTCAAGGAGGCCATACAAGAAATGTTGAAGGAGAATATTGCTTCTACTTCATGTACAAATCCAAGAGATGATGTACTAGTATATGATATTCCTCATCTATTTGATGGTACTAACAAAGATCATTCTTCAGAACAAGTAAGTAATCTAAGACACTTTTTGGGGTCTCGTTTGAAGTTTTTGAATGTCAAATCATCTATACAAATGTTACAAAGTTTGTTATAAAAATGTAATTCCAAAGAAGAGATACAACTGGAACAGAAGAAAGTAAATCATGTCTGTAGAAAGACAAGAACAAATAGGGAGTTTAGATTGTAGAAATTTAATGACAAAATCAACATGCACTATATTCTGCCATACACTTAGCAACCTAGAGATAATTGTCATTTATGAAGTCTGAAATGTATAAACTCACATTCAGAAAATATCATGAGCAGAAATACACATTGTGAAGAACTTTTGCAGTAGAATAAACACAATGAACAATAATCCCACATCCATGTAATACTAAAAAATTTAGGCAACCAACCAGGGAAAACCCTAATGTGGGGAAACCCAAAGAGAGAGAGAGAGATTATATTAGCTTCAGGAAAGTACATCAGTAGAAAAATTACATTTAGTAGCCAAGAGAATCACTTACAAACACAATCTGTCCCACAACTTTTTGCCTAGAAAATCAGGCCACAGTCCATACAACTGTATGACCTTGCTAAAATCAACACTCGTATTATGTTCCCTCAACAAGTTGTTGTAGCTTCCCTCCTATACAACCGACCTCCAACATAAATTCACCAAAATATGCATCGAAAATTGTGCCCACACTTGCCTCGATTTTCATGCACAAAATTGTTGTTGTATGACCTATATGGATTCATACAATATGGTCTATCCTCAGTGATAAAACACAACAACTTCTAAAACAAAATTCTCCTTGGGAAATGTGCCCAATCTCCCTTGGAAACCATGCCAAAAAATTGTGGCTCACTTTACTCTTCAAGCTCTCTATCAATCTATTATTCTCATTGTGTCTTGCACACTACCATTCTCTTATAATTTGAAAGTGATATTTCACCTTCCAAGTGTCTTTTCACCTTCCCCACCCTAAATTCAAAGGCCAAGATCTAATATTTCCTTTACATGATCAATACATGATCAAGGGACATGATTCATTCCCTCCAAAATAAATCACTTAAAATATTAAAGTACAGTTTCACTTTATAACATAAGTGCACTTTATGGAATAAAGTCACTTTAATATTAGAAGGTACACTTTATTAAAAAGTCACTTTAATAAAAGAACCACTTTATTACAACTTTATAAAAACCCATTACAAAATCAAGTGTCTAGTAGTGCAAATATAAGGCTACTTCTGCATACAAGACAAAACATGCGGAGTACCTCCCGAGCTATAAAATATAACACTCCCTCTTAGCAAGGGATGTACTCTCTACCATCAACATCATCTGGTACCATCACATTGTTTGCAGTAGGATATCCCTCTGAACCAGGAGCCAACCTCAACACATGCACAAAACTCGAACCAGAAGACCTCCTCCTGACAACAACTTTGAACCTTGAGCTCCTAGGAGAATCCACTCCACCCTGAGCATCTATTCGATCACACCAATTGAGCCTCCTTCCAGTGCTCAGAAGTGACTCCCTCTCTTCCCTTAGAATGAAAATGAATCCTTGGTCCCACCATATTCTCAGGAGCCTCTTGATCCTCATCCGACATTGAATCATAACCTAAAGGTTGTCCTCGCAACATGTACAACCTGTCCACCTAATCACCAATCAACTTTGGTTCAACCAGATCCACTCCCTCTCTGTAGATAAATACACAAACCCTCTTGAACAATGTACAATATCCAACATCCTCCAAGGTTGAGACTAAGAGCAAGTTAACCCTCAACCTTGGAACAAAGAGAACTCCATCAACCTCCAGGATTCCTCCATAGTTGAGTTAGAATCTAGCCCTTCCAACTCCATGTATAGCTCCTTCCATACCTCTTTCACTCTCCACCACCCGGTCAGGACCTATCTCTGTGATAATAAGGAATACTCGCCAAATTCTCTTCATGTGACAAGAGGCTCCACTATCAACACTCCACCTATTATCACCCCCAAATCCACCACTACCGACACTGGATACTAGAGTGACCAAAGAAAAGTCCTTATCAAACTTGGATGAAAACTCCTCCATAGTTGATGTAGTAGTTGTGTCATGCCCCTCTTGTTCCTTCTTCTTGTTTTTCTTCTCAGGACATTGAGAAGCAAGGCGCCCCAACTAGTTACAACAATAACATATGACTTTACTCAAGTCCCTCCCAAAATTTCCTTTCTTCTTCCCCTTTCCATTTGAAACAAGAGAAACATCCTCTTCATCAACTCCATCTCCCTTTTGTACACTACTCTGAGATCCTTCCAAGATCTCCTCCTGAGTGAAATCATCCCACAATATGCTCCAATATGGAACATGCTCACGACCCACAACACACATCACAAAGACTTCCCATTTCTTCGTGAAACCATTCAAGGCTATCCTCACCAACTTTGAATCCAAAATGACCTCCTCAACTAAAGACATATCATCTTTCACTTGAGCTACTCAGGTAAGATAAGAAGACACACTCTCCCCCTTACCCATCTTGGTATCATGCAGTTTATCCTTCAAGGCCATCTTCCGATTTTCATTCTTCACCTCGTACAAGTTTTTCAATGCATCCCACATCACTTTGGTTGTCTTTTTCTCAACCAAGTGTGGGATAATGTGGTCCTTCACCCCATCCAAAATAATACTCTGATATTTGGCCTCCTTTACCTCATGTAAATCCAAAGCTATAGGTTATGTTGATGGAACAATAACTATGGTGCTAACAAAGCTCCAAATTTTGTTCTCCCTGAGAATAGCTGGCATCCTGACTTTCCATTGCAAATAGTTGGAAATCCCATCCAACCAATCCTCATACCTAATGCAAACAACCATCTCCTTGTCAATTGTTCAATGGAAAAAAACAATCAAGTTTCCCACCTTCAAATCTTTCCCAAAAATAACATTGTTGACTATAACTCAAAGCCCAAGCTCTGATACCATGTAGAAATTTAATGACAAAATCAACATGCACTATATTCTATCATACACTTAGCAACCTAGAGATAACTATCAATAGTACAACCAGTCCTCATCAATAAAACTCAACAACTTCTAAACAAAATTTCCTCCTTGGGAAATGTGCCCAATCTCCCTATGCCAAAAAATTGATGCTCACTTTCCTCTTCAAGGTCCCTCTCAATCTCTCTCAATATCGTCTTCTCATTGTGTCTTGCACACTATCCAATTCATTCTCTTATAATTCGAAAGAGACCTTTCACCTTCCAAGTGTCTTTTCACCTTCTCCATCCCTAAATCCAAAGGCCAAGATATCACTTAAAATATTAAAGTACGATTTCACTTTATAACATAAGTGCAATTTATGAAATAAAGTAACTTTAATATTAGAAGGTACACTTTATTAATAAGTCACTTTAATAAAAGAACCACTTTATTACAACTTTATAAAAACCCAAAAGTTAATTGTCTAGTAGTGCAAATATAAGACTACTTCTGCATACAAGACAAAACATGCGGAGTACCTCCCGAGCTATAAAAGCTAACATAGATTGAATGCAAATATTGGATATTTTAACATAGGTGACATCATATTAGATATGGGGTTTGAAGTAAATGTTTTGCCTAAGAAAACATGGGAAACTATGGGGGAACCTACATTGGGATACTCACCTGTTCAACTAAAATTGGAAAATCAACATAGGGTGATACCAATTTGAATATTGAAGGGAATATTAGTAGATATAGATGTTTTGCGCACTATGTCAGACTTTGATGTAATTGATATAATGGATAATACTACACCTTATCCAACATTGTTGTGACTATATTGGGATTTTACCAATCATGTTATCATCAACTTGAAGACTAGCAAAATGATTTTTGAATCAGGATAATATAGAGTCATTGTTCCATTATATCCTTCAGAAGGAGGAAGATATGTTGAACCTGGGATAGAGAACTTCATCACAGAAGAGATAAACCAGTTGTATAGAACTACAATGCGCCAAAAAGATTATGTTAACCCAACAGTAGATGGAATGCTTAGTTGGAGAAGCATTAGTTCTTGTGCTTTAGATTCTGACATAGGACTGGAGAATTGGTAGAAACACTTACATGAGATATCTACTAGGAGATGCGCAAGAATGATGCGTGCAACAAGATGGGTTGGTACAGAGGTAAGAGAACCTCCAACTTTTTATGGTCAAAATGTTTTAGAAGAATTTTTAACAAAGTTTGAGTCATAAGTTTTTGAAAGTCATTGGTTACCATTTTTGTATATTTCTTTAAAATCTACACTTGCACATTGGTGGGGTACTCACAAAGAGAGTATTCAGAATTGGCATCAATGCAAAAGATCACTGTGCATCATATTTAGTGCAGAATAGGAGACAAAATATATGCAAAAATATGATGGGTTAGGACAACCCAAAGAACATACAAACATATGTATAACCCAATGGAGATTGGTACCACCATAGGAGTGGCCATATCACTTCATTCATACATTGGAAGGAATCCCAAGGAATTGGTACATAGAACTAGAACTGTGTAGAAGAACTGTAAAATAGGGAGATTTGTAGGATAACTTTGTGATCACCTTTGCATTTGAACATGAGAATCCAGAGATAGATACAACATTGAAGTTGATAAAATAAAGGATCTTTGAAGAACCTGAAGTTGAAATTGTAATAGCTTATCAGAACTAGAACATACAGATAGTCGGACAATTATTACACTATTACCACATCACAGAAGATGATCCAACAGAAGAAAACATGCGCAATGTTCAGATTATAGAAGTTGAAGGAGAAAGAGAAGTAGAAGGTCCAAATTTAGAGTCAGAAGAATTTCTTTCACCACTGAAGATAAAGAAGGTAAATATTGGAATAGAAGTGAATCCAAATATTGCACGTATTGGTGACTATTGGGATAACCGGATAGTGGAAAGAATAACATAGTTACTACACGAGTATACTGACCTATTTCCAACAACGTTTTCAGAGATGAAAGGGATAGAAGGAGAACATGGAGAGATGAATATCTCCTTGAGACCAAATGTCAAAACAATAAGACATAGACCCTACAAATTGAATCTAGTATACAAACAAAAAGTGAAGACAGAAATTGATAAAATGTTAGAGGCTGGGATAATAGAACATGTTGAAGAATCTGAGTGAATTGTCCCTATGGTAGTTCAGGAGAAGAAGAAAGGGGGAATAATGAGATGTGTAGAGTTGAGGAATTTGAATGATTTTTGTCCGCAGTATCCCTTCCCTACTCCATTTATAGATGAGGTTTTGGAGAATGTAGGAGGATAAGAAGCATACTCATTTACTAATGGATTTTTAGGTTACCACTGGATCAGAATAGCACCAGAGGATCATCACAAGACTACATTTTCTACATAATGGGGGTCATATCAGTACATGGTGATGTATTTTAGATTGAAGAATTCCCCGACTATTTTCTCAAGGGTAGTGGTAGTTGCATTTAAGGATTTTATTCATCAATATTTATAGGTTTATCTAGATGATTGGACAATATTTAGCTTATTGAAGGATCATGTTGAAGTTTTAATATTGATGATAGAAAGGTGTAGACAATGTCAACTCTCTTTGAATATTAAGAAATGCATATTTAGTGCACCATTTGGATTTTTTCTGGGGCATGTGGTGTGTAAACAAGGTCCATTGGTTGATCCTTCCAAGATTGTTGTCATTGTGAATTTACCACCACCTAAGTCAGTGCACCAATTGAGAGCTACACTTGGTCATACAAGCTACTATAGAAAGTTTATAAAGAGCTATGCACAGATTATTGCACCCATGGATAAGTTGTTAAATAAGGATATCAAGTTTCAGTGGAATGATTAGGGCCAACAGAGTTTGGACATCTTGAAGGAGAAAATGGTGACAATGCAAATTTTAGTGTTTACATATTGATTAAAGGAGTTCCATATCTATGTGGATGCATCTTCAATAGCACTTGGAGTAGTATTAACACAACCATGATAAGGTGACATAGATCACCCAATAGAATTTGCAAGCAAGAAGCTTTCATATTAAGAACAAAATTATAATACAACAGAAAGAGAAGGGTTGGATGTGGTGTATGCATTGCATAAGTTCATACACTATTTGTTAGGCCAACATTTTAATATGTTCACATATCACTCTTCTCTTAAATACCTGGTCAACAAGCCAATGTTGGGGGGAAGGATATGTATATGGTTGTTGTTATTTCAAGAGTTTGATTTTGAAGTAGTTTTGAAACTTAGAAGATTGAATGCAGGTCCAGATCATCTGTCCAGGATAACCAATGGGGAGGAACCAAGCAATTTGGAGGACAACTTTCCTAATGCAAAACTCTTTTTAGTGCAAATTGTTGATGGATATTTTGTTGATATTATTGAAATTTTGAGTACAAGATTTTCTCCAAGGGAATATACCACTTCGTAGAAGAAGAATTTGGTTGTCAGAGCTGCAGATTATCAACTTATTGCAAGACACTTGTATAAACTAGGTGCAAAAATTATTTTAAGGAGATGTGTTATGGAACATGAATGTTATATCATCTTAGCAGAAGAACATGAAGGAATATATGGAGGACATTATGTAGGGAAGGCTACTACGTAGAATATATTACGTGCGAGATTATGGTGGCCAACAGTTTCAAAGGATGCAAAGAAGTATTTTCATGCTTGTGATGTTTGTTAGAGGGTAGGAAAGCCATCCAAGATGGATGATATTTCATTAAGACCTCAGGTAACTCTTGAAGTTTTTGAAAAATGGGAAATTGACTTTTTAGGTCCAATTAATCCACCAGCTAGAAGATCATGAGAAAGGTATATTATTACAGTGACAAAATATTTAGCCAGATGGGATGAAGCAGTAGCAGTAAAATATTGTAGCGCAAAGACTGCAACACACTTTCTTTTTTAACATGTAATTACAAGATTTGGATGCCCTCGAATTCTAATGAGTGATCAATGAACTCATTTTATCAACAGTACCATTCAGGCAATAACTGAATAATTTGAGATATACCATCAGAAGAGCACTCCATACCATCCTCAAGCTAATGGAACAATGGAAGCATTTAATAAGATATTGGGGAACGCCTTAGCCAGGATTTGTCATATAAATAGGGATGATTGGGATTTGAAGATACCAACAATAATATGGGCTTATATAACTACATGCAAGAATCTTACAGGGACAGAACCTTTGATATTGGCGTATGGTAAGGAAGCAGTAGTCCCTTTTGAATATTTGATACCTAGCCTACACATTGCAACCATTAGAATTAGGCACATCTCAAGAAAGGTTGTCTCAACTCATGGAATTAGAAGAAGATAGGATTATGGTTGGTTTCCACCAAGAGGTATAGAAGGAAAAGGACAAATCTTGGCATGATAGAAACATCGAGAAGAAGAACTTTAAGGAAGGAGATTTGGTTCTCCTCTATGATAGTAAATAGTTACAAGACCTAGGGAAATTCAGGATACATTGGCCAGGGACATATGAAATAAATTCTATCACACATGGAGGTGTTCTGCAACTGCAATATTTAACAAGAAAGGAGATGCAAGGATTGGTGAATGGTATTCGACTGAAATTGTATAGAGATAGTCGACCCAATAACCCTCAGTAGTTGCAGTGCAGAAAATTAGAGTTGTACATAGTAGGAGTTAAAAGAAGAAAAAGAGCATAAAAAAATGAGCAAAAGAAGAAAAAGAAAGAAAAAACCGGAAAAAGAAGAAAAATAAAAAAAAAGATGAAGTAGATAGATAAGTGTTAGATAGGAAATGAGATGATACTGAGAGAAACAAACAGTAATTGGTGGGACATAACAGGATGAAACTCTGCGCCAGAAAAAGATGACAAGACAAAAAATCTACGCGTTGAGAAAGAAAGCAGTTGGAAAAAGGAAAAAGCCAGTGGCTAAAAAAATACAATGTGATGGACCATTTTTGAGAGAAAATATAAAAGAAGAAATCGTTCATGAGAATAATCATTGCGACATTGAGAAAAAGAGAGCTAAGGAGAGAAAACTTGGTGCAAAAAGGTGTTGTCGAGGTGATTTCAAGAAGTATTCAATGAGGATTCATAGCAACTTTTGCAGGATTTAGAAGAATGGAACCACCCAAGGTCGGATCTCCTAGCATAACTACAAGGAAAACACGCAGCGACATGAGATCTCCACAGGAAAAAGAAGCTGAAACAACAAACCCTATTCAGCCAGAGGGAGTGGTAGACATGGATTCCATTCCTTCACCAGTCATCAAGCTAGTGAGTCTAACACTTGTAGAAGAACAACAAGTTCCAACAATAGAAGAAACAGAGGTCGAGACGTGGGGAGAAACATGAAACCCTAGCATAGAACAAAACCCCACACAACAACTCAGATTAGGATAAACACATCAGACAGAGGAGCACGATGATGAATGAACAGAGTCAGATGCACCTAGAGGATAGACCAAAGAATCACAAAACCCTACTTCAGAACCAACGCAACAGAAAGAGGAAGCATTGGTGGAAGATGTTACACACCAACAAGTTTTGGATGCAAAATAAGAAGAGGATACACACCAAGAAGTAGGGCCATTGACAGTGACATAGAAGACAAGGGGAAAGAAGACAATACAAATATCATTGTGCAAACAAATGGAAGAAACACTGACACTACCGTGCATACCCAAAGGAGTCAAGATCCTTCCAGGCATATTAGAATGTGTGTATAAATTGAGGTATTCAGACCATGATATTGCAGATAGGGAAAATTTCCATGAGTTTGCACCATAAGTCTATATGAAGAGAAAAGGTACAACTTCATCAGGGGTTCCAATTTTAGAGCCAAAGCAATGGATAGTAGGGTTTTATAACACATGTATCATGAACATGTTGGAAATTCTCCATTTTGGGAGGGGTAATGATGCCAATTCTCATGTGAAACAACTATTGGCCTTGGTGCATGGAGGATTTATATGGATGGACATACCAGTATCAATAGATGTATATTTACTTGTAGAGATTACAGGGTTTCCAAAAAATGGAGAAAGTGATAAAAATATTTGGATGACAAGACAAAGGAGAAAGGTCTGGTAGAGTAGATGAAAAAGACATATAGCACTGACATAGGATATAGGGGGTTGATAATTAACAGAATTAGTGAACCTGTGATGAGGTTGGAAACAAATATGATGAATTGTAAACTTCTAAGTAAATGTCGCAAGGAAGAAGCACCTATAAAATTTATATCAGTAGCCACAAAGTGCACGAAGGGGGCTCTACTCAGCCAGACCCCATATTTGCTGAATTTTTTTTTGGATGAATATAAAGATGCACAATATATTGGAACAAACTTCCATTATGCATGGTTGATAATACTCATAGCTTTGTTGGGTTGGGGAGAACCCAAATACAATGGATTTTACCCAAGGCCAGGAAAGTGTCATGCATCTAAGTATACCACACTATGGAACACTTCAGACGCAAAAAAAAGGAAGGAAAACTCTATTATATTTGCTATGTATTTTGACGAGATGTAGGAAAAATTGGCAGAGACATGGAGTATACCACCAGAAGTGGTGGAAGAGCATCAAAGCATAGCAAACTTTAAGGCTTCCAAACAGAATATGTGGATCCAAGAAAAAATGGATCCCAAGAAGGAAGGGTTACAACTAATATATTGTGTGACAATATAAGAGGTACAATGGGACATGAAAAAATGGCCTGTAGAATGGAGGGTACTAGCAGCTTCCAAGAAGGGATCAAAAAGTAAGAAGTAAGCAGAAGTTGGCACTTCGTAGAAGTCATATAGTCTGGCAAAAAAATACAAGAAAGACAGTAGAGCGCGCCAAGGAAACATGGGGGATCACAACAGTTATAAATCCAAGGTAGAAGAACCCTATCCCCAAACCTTCAGCGTAGGAGAAGGACCATGCAGAAGTAATAAATGAAGGAGTACAAAAGGATAACAATGTTTCTATGTAGGAGGAACTAGGAGGAGGAGATCTACCAGACATGGACATCCCAGGTACATCAATGTAGACAGAGACACTACCCATGAAGAGGACAATATTACAATTAGGAGGACAATGCAATAAGATGAAGTCATATAAGGGTGTACCAGAATTCACATTGATAGAAGATGATGTGGAACTGGTTGCAGAGAGAGTACAAGACTATGCAAGAGATTCATGGGAAGATGCATAAAAGAAAAGGGAATAGATAATGAAGAAGTTGACAAATTTTAAGGCCACACTGGAAAAAATTTAACTAAATACATTGCAACAGAAACAATATGTGCCACAACAACAAACTACTTAGGAAAAGACAATTCCAACACAGGAAATAGTCCAGATTATAGCACTGGGGAGTGAAAATTTTCCTATTACTTGAGACATGTTGCAGCTTGATGAGGAGATGACACAGAAGAAATTGAAGGATATCGATCACTTGGACTTGACACTGCCCAAGGTTCCAATGAAGGTGGTGTATAAACTTCAAGTTAGTGTTGCACAAGAGATTCAATCGAGGGCACGAGGAGATGGGACATATTTACAATTTAATAAGAAATTAAGTGACACACGAAAGACAATAATCAATTAGGTGTAGGTTGAGAGGGATTAAGCTAAGAAACACATTGTCTAGATAGAGAAACAGGTAGATGAAGTGTTTAAAACTATCCTGGACAACACATAGGAAGGGAACATACCCACAAAGGGTAATATTGAGAATATAGCACAAACAATGGACAATTATAGAAGACACATCACAAAGTTGATGGCACTCCTACAAAAACACACTCCACCAAAAGTTAGATCATAGAGGGAGTAGGAAGTGTCAGGCCATAAGGAGAGTATTGTGTATATCATTCAAGAAATCACATAACTATATGATAGGAGTGCACAATTATGGACTAATCTCCAGGAAGATGAGAAACTGTAGGAGATAGAACAAAAGGATCAAGGAGTAAATACTACAGTGTAGGAACTCAAGTAGAGGAAAAATAAATGAACATATCATATAGGCTGAAGAGTGTGCAGGAAATGAATATCTTGTAGACATAGCTGAAGAGCATACAAGAAGAGAAGTAGTGAAGCTAGGCTAAGTTGGAGCCACTGCAAGAAGGGGCAGAACAAACGTTAACTGATATTTATGCAACCAAGCGGTAGATTGAAAAAATCAATTTGGAGACTGAATATTTGTTGAAGGACCATATCACTACGCAGATTGTGGATTCTATAGAAGAGAAGAGCGCACAGGTAAACACTTGAATTGAAGATATTGCAGGAAAATTCCACACGTTGGAGAAGTCAGTGCAGGATGCAAACATTGCCTGAGTGGATCAGGATGAGCCACAGGTGAGTGTTGGGGGATTTTTGGCATAGTCCATTTTTGGGAACAATGCAACAATTGAGGTAGAAAGTAGAAAAGGGACCAGAAAAGGAGCATGTGCTGGATAATGAGGAAAAGTAGCGCAAGGAAGTGGGAAAGGAAGAAAGAAGGACACAAATCAACTGTGTGTAGGAAGTTAAAATGTGGAAAAATCTAATTCACTTAGGTTTATGGTTTTGGTCATCTTTGTAACGATTTTTAACCCATTTTTGTGGTATAAATATGTATTGTAAGATCCGAGGAGATGATATTGTGAGAGGAAGAGTTATTGCTTGAGCTATCTAGTTGTGGAGCTAGATTTGGAGAAGAGTTAGTTTTTGAGAGATATGCATTGTGACCGAGGGTTATATCGCAAGTTGTGGAGCTTATTGCGACACTAGTCAGCCTCACATATACATGTGCATTTCATATGCACTTCTGATGTAATGCACACAACACAATGACTTAATGAAGATGAATAAAATAGGGAATAATGTCAGATATTTGTAGACGTATCTCGGGGGGTGAGCCATACTTTATTTCTTGCAGTTACTTTGTTTATAATGAATGAATGAATCTGGCAGTGGTAAAATGCAGTGCACACTAGAATAGTTATGATATTTACTATAGAGTGGGGTTTAATGAATGTATATGGTTACAATATGGTAGATATGGATTTAATGATATGTTATAATGATATATATGATGTATGTTGAAGTAAGAAGAATGCCTAACATCCCTAAAGAAACATCCCTTCCAAGGCTGCAGACATCTGGGTCCTGCAGCCACCCATACAATCATCTTAGGTGAGACTTCATTGTGCACTATGTGCGTAGTGTTTCCTTCTGGTATCTAGAAGGGATGATGGTTTGTAGGGTTTTGTTGGAAACCTAAGGTAGAACCCAAGTCATCCCAAACATTCCAACACACGTCTATTTATTCTACCTTCTATAAGAAAAATAGTATAGATACAATTTTTCCTTATAACGCCTTAAAACAATATATTTATTTATTTTAACCAGAACTAATTTTTTCATTATATATAAAAAATACATGTTTTGTCAAGGCTAGCAATGATTACATAGATTCCATCATTGGACTCGCACAAAACATAGCATAGTTCTAGATGTTTTTTTACATACAAAAAAAGAGTTTCTAAATGACAATTCCAAGTGATCTTGCTTGTAGCATGCTTATTAAACTAACACTAAATACATATGAATTGAAAAAAAAATCATGTTGGTTCACATTTTCACATTGTTTTGATCTCCTTTCTCCTCTCCAAAGTGATGCATGCTTGCACCTTCAATTTCCATGGGAACCTGGTTCTAGTACACTGTCTCGGCCTCTACTCCCCCACCTTGGTTAGAGATTAGAGTTTTCAGGTTATTTTATGCCAAGGAGAGATTATCCACTTGCTGAGTTAATACCAATGCCTGGATTCTAGTACATTTTTCTTCCAACGAGTCAATCCTACATGTTTGGCTGAGAAGAAGGATGGAAAGATTAGCATTGTGAGAAATGTAGGACTCCTCCAATTTTTCCACCTTGGAGGTGATGACTAGAATAAAATTGTTCTTGGCCTATGCTATATCCTCATTCATGTGTAAAACTCTTTTAAACTCTTGGGCATCTTCACCTACCATTGTTTCCCTTGCCACTTTCCTAGAAATCACAGAGATAAATGATACTTCCTCACTAAACCTAGAATAAAAGCTCAATATTGGAGGAAAACCCAAAATTCTTCTAGTTCAAAAGGATAATTGTACTCCACACAAGAAAAACTCAACTAGTAATGAATTCTGAAACAAAGATATATAATCCATGACCAAAACAACATGAAATTGAAAAGGGTAACCCTCTAAGTTTTTTTTTAACATCCCCAGACATGCCTCGACTATCATGCCATGGATTCGTCATTGTCAAATATCTGGAATCATGTGCTCATCCAAACAATTATGGGCTAAATCCTCCCACTTACAAACCACATTTCTACAAAACTAGGGTGGATCCCTCCCTCGAATTATCACATATCCTTTTCTCCTCCCCATGTCTATGCATTGAAATCCCCTGCATGAAGCTAGTATGAGTAAATGAGAGCATACTCACTTTCTCGTGTTGTCCCTCTTCCATTGACTCATCTTATGTGAACTCAGGGGAATCCACATAGATTGTACTTTGGTTATGATCCACTTGTCCATTACATATATTATTAAACTCCAACTAAAAATATGATTAGGGGATTGTGGAATATTAAATTCCCTATTTTTCATAATTCTCCCTAGATTCATCGATGTCACAAGTTTTTCCCATGCATATGCCTATCCATTAAATTCACTTGTGATGTGGAAAAGAGAGACCTTATCAAAATAAGATACAATCTGCTTGATTCGTGCCACAATTCCTTGAAATTGATGCCCTTGAAGATCAACTAGGTGATTACTACTTGAATAATTAACATTGAATCCCTAAAGACATGAAGGGTCCTAATTCTATTATTTCTAGTCACGTTGAGCCCACAACATAGTGAATAGGACTTGGAAAGATTATTCATCACATTTCCTAGACCCCAATCATAGTGCACCATCTTGTTCCCCATGGGATCATGTAGACTCCCATCCGCACCTTTTCCCCTGGGTTGGTTTAGAAGAACCATCAAAAAACAATGAGTGAAAATGTTGTTGTAGCATCCAATCGAAAAATTCTCCTAGATCTTTCCTGATTTGTCATCGAGGGAGTGTTTAATCTTTATAAGGAAGAGGTGGTCCAACTTGGACAAGATGAAATTTCATGATCCAGGATTCCTTCAAATTATCCAAGGCTAAGTGTTATTTATGGATTCTGATATGTAGTTACTTAGACATAAGTGTTATTTCCTTGGAGGTCATTTGCGTAGGATTAGTCCTTTCACCATTAATTATTTTCTTGTTTCTGGCCAACCATATTTTCCAACATAGGAATTTTGGCAAGGCTTTTCAATCTCTCTTGAAATTCTTCTTATTTTGAAATGTGTCATAGTACAACTTACCCCAATTCAAAAATATTTCTTCCCAATTTAGGGGCAATATCACTCGGTACCTCAAACCAACAAAATCACATTCCCACACTTATTACACATATCTAGACTCAATGAATATGTGGAGGGAAGTTTCTTCCTTGCTAGCACACATAACACATTATGTTGGACCAACAATTCCTTTTCTCTTTAATTTCTATGTTGTAAGGATTGTCCCATGCACTAATGTCCAATAAAACATATTGATCTTCAACAATCCATCATTGCACCAGATGTTCTTCCATAGGGATGAATTATGAGCTAAATTGGAGGCCAGGGACTTATATCCCGATTTGATTGTATATCGGGATACCCCACATCCTCTTCGATCCTTGCTAGTAACATTTAATGGGGCACATCCATAAAGGGCCTGATTGAGAATACTGACAAGGTTTGCAAAAGGTTTTGGTGGAGAACCAAAGTTCCATCCTTTCCAAGACCCCGAAATATTGTCCCAATATAAGATGTCATAAAGAGCATGCAAGTTCATACCCTCCATCCACCTTTTCAATGGAGCTAAGTCCTCCCTATTTCACATAGCATTCATACCATTGATTCCATCATCATAAATTCTCACTTTCTTTCCATTTCTTGGAGACCAAGTGAAATTTGACTTAAGTAGAGGAATAATTTCTTTTAGGAGCTTGAATATTGGGGACCCTCTTTGCATTTTTAGAGGGTTTTCAACACACCTTAACCTTGAGCCTGTAAAGTACTTTTTCCAGGGGAACTTATTTCACGAGTTCGAAGAATAAGAAACCATTATCCAAAGCAACTTCGCTCCAAGGGCCACGTTCATCAAGGTTGTATCCTTAATTCCGAGTTCGCCTTTATCCTTTGGGATTCTTATTGTCTTCCAATTTACAATATGATACTTCCTCAAGTTTGATTTTCTACCTTTCCATAAAATATTCCTGATGTTCATAGAAACTTGATTTATGATGTTAGTTGGAGCCAATAAATATGAACATTGGTATAAAGGTAGATAGGAGAGAACAAATTTAATAAGAATGACCCGACCCACAGGGTTGAGCCACTATGATCCCCATTTCCCAAACTTAATTCTTATCTTTTCTAGTATGCTTACCCAGGTATGAGTAGAGGACCCTTTAATCGAGATGGGAATTCCAAGGTAGCAAAGAAAATACCTTTCCTCTTCCAATGAGAACTAGAGAATTCTAGAAATCATATGCATTACCTACAAGCTAGAGTACCATCCAAATATTTGACATTTCCTTTTATTGATCGCTCATCCAGAGACATCCAAAAAAGAGTCCAATATTCTTTTAAATTTGTTTGCAATGGTGAGAGAAGCCCCTCCAATAAACAGTGTATCATCAACAAACTGAGAGTGATTCATACTCTTAATGCTTCTAACAATCCTTATCCATGTAAGACTTCTTGTTACTCTTTTCGATTCTATCTTACAACTAAGAACTTCATCCATACTTATGCATAATAACGGGGAGAGAGGACATCCTTTCCTCAGACCCCTACTGCATTGGAAGAAGATGGTTGGCCGACCGTTAACTAGGGGGATATCTAGGGTGAGATGACACATGAAGCTATCTAACAAACAAAATTAGAACTAAAACCAAATTTATCCAATACCTTAAACATACAGGAATTCCTTACCCGATTGAAGGCATTGACCATGTCCAGTTTTATTACTATTCTGTTTTCTCTTGCCTCAAAGCTAGACTGGATCACATCTTGCACCAATACAATATTGTCAATAATTTATCATTTTTTCATAAACCCACCTTGATTAGCTGATATAAGATTTGGCACCAACTTCTTCATTCATATTGCGATGATTTTTGACATGATTTTGTATGAGGCATTACAAAGAGAAATGGGGTGAAATATACTAAAGGAAGACAGATTGGATTCTTTTGGGAAAAGAGCCAGAAAGGAGGATTTCTTGCTCCCTCCTAGCCTGGTTTTTCTTTGATCATACAACAAAATTATTTTAAGATCATATTTGATTATATCCTAGAAAAATATATAAAATGAAATTGAAAATCCATCATTTCCTAGGGATTTATTAGGGTCAAGGCTCCAAATCGCCCTTCTGATTTATTCTTCTTATATTGGTATATTTGTATCACAATTTTATGTCTTAGTGATTACTGTTGGTATATGTTCTAGTAGTTCAGCCTCTTCAACTTGATCTGGCTAAGATTCATGCTTGAATAAAGTGTTGAAGTGTAGATGTATTTCCTTTTTTATCACTTCAAAGTATGCAATTTTGGAGATGTATTCCAAAGTGATTTCCTTTATGTTATTTTTGGATAAGTGTAACCTTGATTTCTTATGTAACAAACTAAATTTTTGGTCCCCTTATTTGAGCCAAAGGCTACGTGACTTGAGGTGCCACTACTCCTTATGCCTCATAACCTATTGAAATTTATTTTGTAGATCAATCTCTTGATGTTGCAATTGCATAGAGATATATTCTTCTTCCATTTCCTCTTGAAATTAACTAATATCCACCCTTTAATTTCTTTCTCAATGGTGGGGGAGACATAATATTTATTTTCCCAATTCTCTGATGCTAGTTTATACAATTCAATCTTTTGTTTCCAAATGAAAACATGGGTACTCGGTATCCAAGTATTCCATGCAAGTATGACCCAATCAATTACTTCTTGATTATTCACTCAAATGGTATTATATTGAAAGGGAAGAGGTATGTATTCATGAGAGCTCAGAAAATGGAGGGAGATAGGCTTATGGTATGAATTGATGGAAGGGAGAATCATGTATTTGAAGGAGTAATTCTATAATAAAAGGTTGTTGTGAATTAAAAATCTATCCAACCAACTGGTTGCAATGAGTCCCAGACTATCTCACTTGTTATTCCAAGTGTATTTCCCCTTCATAGGATTAACATACACTAAATCCCAATCACTAACCAAATCCTCCATTTTTTCACTGAAAGGGTCCTAGACAACACTCCCCCCTCTTTTCCAATTTTTCCATAACTGTATTAAAATATCCAACTATTATGGTGTTGTTAGGTATGAATTCCGAGTTTTTGTTGGTTTTAGTCTCATTCTTCTACTTCTTGGGCTGACCCAGGTTCAGATCTGAACAGGTTTCCAACAAAACCCTCTAAGACTATCGACCCTC
>ML831878.1:7959-25227 GCA_009831015.1 Picea engelmannii | reverse complement strand
TTGGTTCGTGTTGATCTGTGTATTGATTGCTGTAATGTTTTCTCAGTTTCACGAGACTTTGAAATAGGTTCTTCAGGACCATTATTATCCTCCAATTTTTCCTCAGTAGGAACATTATTATCAACCAATTATTCTTCTACAGAAACATTATTATCATCAAAAGCATTGCTATCAACAAATTTTTCTTCATTCTTTGATGTGGTCTCATTCTTTGGTGTAGTTGAAGGAAAATCCACACACTGTTCTAGAATATGAATCCCCACTTCAAGATGTGGAAGATCATTATCCCATTCATAATAAAATTTCTTGGAAGAGAATCTATCCAAATGATTGAGTTTCCTATCAATAGTAGAAGCATCTTTAGCAAATTCGGGAAAAACATCTCTTGAAACAACAAATTTTTTGTTTTCCTCATCATACAATCAATAAGCTTTGGAGATATTAGAATACCCCAAGAAAAGACATTTGCAACTTCTTACACCCAATTTGTCACGTTGTTGTTTAGGAATTAAAGCATAACATGGAGAACCAAAAACTCTGAAATGTTGAACAACAGGAAGACGATTATACCACAATTCATAAGGGGAATTATTATTGATGGTAGTAGAAGGACGGTGATTGCGAATATAAATGACACAAAGCACTACTTCTCCCCAAGACATCAACCTAACATTCTGAAAAAACATCATTGACCTTACCATATTAAGCAAAGTTGTGTTCATGCGCTCTGCTACACCATTCTGTTGTGGAGTTTATTTGGCCTGTGTACAGTGGTATCAAAGCCACGTTTTTTTTTTGTTTTTTTTTAAACTCCATGCTATTTTGTGTGTTGGATCGTTTCTGTGTGAAAGGCATGGATCAGTGGCTCTCACTAAGGGAGAGCACCCATATCATGTCCAGTGATTGTTGTCTGCTACAAATTTGAGATGAGCACCCTTCTAAAACTGTTGTTTGTCGGTCATTTTAGGTCCCTGTTGGTTTCTGCATGAAGGGTCTCATTGCAAGGGAGATCGCAGTGGAGCAGCGAAGGGCTGGGCCTATGTACTGAGTATTCTACAGAGTCGTTGTTCAGCAACCAAGGTCGAAGGTGTGGTTTTTGTGAGATTTTGTTTTTCTCCCTGTGCAAGTGGAATTTCATTTACATAGATTAGTTTACAATGCATTCATTAATATCGATTGTGGGAGTAGTGCTCTCCAGACAAGAAAATTACCAAGAATGATTTCAGAAAATAAAAAGCACTCTTATTTTTAAGGATTTATGGGAGGAAATTTGTGAAGGCAAGGATGACAATGACCTAGAGCAACCTACAAATGCCAGGCAACTTGCAATTTGGAAAAGTAAAGATAAAAAGGCGCATGCTTTAATTTCTACCTCAGTCACTGAAGAGGTATGAAAACATATTCTTTCCAGCACCACAGTGTTTAAAGCATTATAGAAATTAAAATATCTTTATGAATCCCATTCAGAGCTGAAAATTATACAATTGTTGATGAAGTTGTTTAATCTGGAACTGAAAGATAATAATCCCATGAAGTTAGCTTCCAAAATTAAATCTTTTTTTCGTGATATTGACTCCACTGGTGCCAAAGTTTATTTACAACTCACTGCATTTATTAAAGCCCTATATCCTAGCTATTTGCACTACTTGGAGTCTCTTCAAGCTAGTGGACAGATGAAATCCATGACTTTTGATACTCTTGTAGACAAAATTGTTGAAAGAGAGAAATCTTTTGGGAAGAAGGAATCTTTTTCCACTTCCATGGTTGAGATTTTGTGTCTTGCATAGAAAGAGCAAAAACCTAGAGGAGAGTATGCTAGATTTGACAATAGTAAAAGAGGTCATGGTAGGAGACCATTTAGAGGTAGGGGGGGTCATTATCATCAAGGGAACAGACAACAATATATTTTTTTGAGACATTCAGTAATCACATTGATGGAATAGTTTCTTTTGTTGATAAGTCCTAGTTAAAGCCTTCAGGAATTGGATCTACTCAACTTTGCCTACTAGGACTTGCTGATTATATTTTGCATGATGTTCTTACATTCCTCAATTAAAAATAAATGTGATGTCTCTCATACATATCAGGCAGCAAGGACATTCTATACATATATTTGATGGTATAATTGAAATAAGAAAAACATCTAATCAGGTGATTGTTATTACCGGTGTTGAAGAAGACAAACTTTTAAAACTTAAAGGGACATCCTCTTTTCAATCTAATTCAACTCTTTTGGCTCAGCATAGTGATACTTTGTCTTCCAGCTTGTTGTGGCATGCTTGTTTTGATCATATTAATTATGATAGTATCTGGATTATGAAACAACAAGGTATTCAAGGGTTTCCTACTATTCCAAGAAATCTTTCTCCATGTAATCCTTGTATTTTAGGAAAGCATTGTAAACAACTTTTTTATGGATCTACTTCCTGAGCGTACATGAAGTTAGGTCTCATACATTCTGATTTATGTGGGCCCATGCATGTTCAATTTGCAAATGGTAATAAATATCTTTTGACTTTTATTGATGACTACACCAAGATGTGTTGGGTTTATTTGTTGAAAGAGAAATCTCATGTTTTTGCAACTTTTAAGAATTTTCATTTACGGATTACAAATGAAACTCAACTTAATGTTGTCACTCTACGATCAGATAATTGTGGTGAATACACCTATAATGCATTTGAAAATTCCTTATAGGATAATGGTATTAAACATCACACCACCATCCCTTATACTCCAAAACAGAACGGTGTAGCAGAGCGCTCCCCCCTTAATCCAAAGGGACATTTTCCAAATTTCTCTCAATCCAAAGCTTTAGTAAAGATGTCCGCAATTTGCTATGAAGTGGAACAATGATTGAGATGAATGGTTTTGGCCTCAAAATGATGTCGAATCAAATGATATTTGGTGTTGATATGTTTGGTTCAATCGTGGAATTTAGGATTTTTGGCTAATTGTATCGCAAAAGTATTGTCAACAAAGAGAGGCATCGAAGTCATGTGTTTCTCCTACAAGTCTTCAAGAATTTTTTGAAGCCAAATGATTTCTTTTGTGGCTTGAGATGTTGCAATGTATTTGGCTTTAGTTGTAGAATTAGCAAGAACTAATTCCTTTCATGATCTCCAAGTGATGGTCGTTGATCCAAGATTCATCAAATAACCCAAAGTAGACACCCCATGCTCTTTATCTCCATCAAAGTAAGAATCTAAATAACCAATGAGATGGAAGTTTGAAACTTTAGAATCTTTGATGCCATATGATTGAATGTCTTTTAAATATTTGAGCACTCGTTTTGTCATTGTCCAATGATCTTCACAGGGCTGATGCATAAACCTGGAAAGTATTCCTACAATAAAAGTTATGTTAGGATGAGTAGTAGTAAGATAAATTAAACTTCCAACAAGTTGTCTGTACTTTGCTGGATATTCAAATGCAATACCTTCATTTGAAGTAATCTTTAGATTCTGCTCCATTGGAGTAGAAACATGATTACAATCCTTCATCTCAAATTTGATCAATAGTTCTCGAATATATTTCTTCTGAGAACTAAAAATGTGTTTTTTCTTTTTATCTACTTCGATCCCTAGATAATAATGTATTGAACCCAAATCTGTCATATCAAAAACCTTTTGCAACTCCTTTTTAATAGATGCTATACAATCATCATTATTTATTGTGATAAGAAAATCATCTACATAAACAACTAGATATACCACCTATCTTCCAACTTTCTTAACAAATAAAGTTGCATCATCTAGATTGAAATGCTTATAATTCAACTTGAGATGATGTTCAGTTAAATTTTCATACCAGGCACGAGGTTCTTGATTTAAACCATACAATGATTTTATAAATTTGCATGAGTGGTTTTGAAAAATAAAAAATAATCTTATTTTTAATGATTTATGGGAGGAAATTTGTGAAGGCAATGATGACAATGACCCAGAGCAACCTACAGATGCTAGGCAAATTGCAATTTGGAAGAGTAAAGATAAAAATGAACATGCTTTAATTTTTGCCCTAGTCATTGAAGAGGTAAGCAGACATATTGTTTCCAGCACCACAACGTTTAAATAATTACAGAAATTAAAAGATCTTTATGACTCCCATTCAGAGATGGAAATTATACAATTGTTGATGAAGTTGTTTAATCTAGAACTGAAAGATAATAATCCCATGAAGTTATCTTCTGAAATTAAAGCTCTTTTTCCTGATATTGACTCAAATGGTGTCAAAGTTGATTTGCAACTCACTGCATTTATTAAAGCCCTATATCCTACCTACTCGCACTACTTAGAGTCTCTTCAATCTAGTGGACAGATGAAAGCCATGAATTTTGATTCTCTTGTAGACAAAATTGTTGAAAGAGAGAAATCTTTTGGGAAGAAGGAATCTTTTTCCACTTCCATAGTTGAGACTTTGTGTCTTGCACAGAAAGAAAAAAAACCTAGAGGAGAGTCTTCTAGTTTGACAATAGTAACAAAGGTCATGGTGGGAGACCATTTAGAGGTAGGGGGGTCATTATCATCAAGGGGACAGACAACAAGATGATAGATAACAAAAAACAATTCATAATGATAAACAATCTCTTAAGTTCTATAGGTGTGGTAAACTGGGTCATACCTCTTCTCATTGTCGCAGTCCTTGGGAAAGTATCTGTGAGAAGAAAGAGTAACAACCTCCAGACAAAGGAAAACCACCTGAATCTGCCCACTATATTGTTGCACATTGTAATCTTAGTATCAATGAAGTTTTTAGCACTTCTTTTGCTTCTTGGGAAGACACTTGGATATTAGATACTGGAGACACTTTCCATATGACCTTCAAAAGAGATTTTTTTGAGACATTCAGTAATCACATTCATGGAATAGTTGATTTCGCTGATAAGTCCCAATTAAATCATTTAGTAATTGGATCTATTCGACTTCGCCTACCATGACTTGTTGATTATATTTTGCATGATGTTCTTTACATTCATCAATTAAAAATAAATATGACGTCTGTCATACATATCAAGCAACAAGGACATTCTATACATATATTTGATGGTTTTATTGAAATAAGAAAAGCATTTGATCAGGTGATTGTTATGACCGGTGTTGAAGAAGACAAACTTTTAAAAATTAAAGGGACATCCTCTTTTCAATCTAATTCAACTCTTTTGGTTCATCATAGTGATACTTTTTCTTCCATCTTGTTGTGGCATGTCCGTTTTGGTCATATTAATTATGATAGTATCCAAATTATGAAACAACAAGGCATTCAAGAGATTCCTACTATTCCAAGAAATCTTTCTCCATGTAATGCTTGTATTTTAGGAAAGCATTGTAAACAACCTTTTTATGGATCTACTTCCCGAGCTTCCAGGAAGTTATCTCTCATACATTATGATTTATGTGGGTCCATTCCTGTTCAATATGCAAATGGTAATAAATATATGTTGAATTTTATTGATGACTACAAGAGGAGGTGTTGGGTTTATTTGTTGAAAGAGAAATCTCGGGTTTTTGCAACTTTTAAGAATTTTCATTTATGGATTACAAATGAAACTCAACTTAATATTGGCACTCTATGATCAGATAATGGTGGTGAATACACCTCTAATGCATTTGAAAAGTACTTACATGATAATGGTATTAAACATCAGACCACCGTCGCTTATACTCCACAATAGAACGGTGTAGCAAAGAGCATGAACAGAACTTTGTTTAATATGGTAAGGTCAATGATGTTTTTTTTTCAGATTGTCAGGTTGATGTTTTGGGGAGAAGTAATACTTTGTGTCATTTATATTCACAATCGTTGTTATTCTAATGCCATCAATAATAAGTCCCCTTATGAATTGTGGTATAATCATCTTCTTGTTGTTCAACATTTCATAGTTTTTGGTTCTCCATGTTATGCTTTAATTCCTAAACAACAACGCGACAAATTGGGTTCAAGAAGTCGCAAATGTCTTTTCTTGGGGTATTCTAATATCTGCAAAGCTTATTGATTGTTTTATGAGGAAAACAAGAAATTTGTTGTTTCAACAAATGTTTTTCTCGAATTTGCTAAAGATGCTTCTACTATTGATAGGCAACTCAATCATTTGGATAGATTCTCTTCCAAGAAATTTTATTATGAATGGGATGATGATATTCCAAATCTGTAAGGGGGGATTCATATTTAGACCAGTCTCTGGAGTTTATTTTTCTTGTACACAGGCCAAATAAACTCCACAGTTAACACAGAGATCAAATCAAAGGTTTTTCTCTTATTGATTAAAAAATCAGATACACTGTTTATATGTAAATGCGGACAGTTGGGCGAATAGGCGAAGAGTTAAGAAGATAGTTCAACTGTCTAGTAGTTGAACTAACATATAACCACCGAATTACATAATCGTTAGTTAACATTCCCCCCTTAATTCAAAGGGACATTTGTCATCCCAAGAATCATTCAAAAATTTTCAAATTTCTCTTGACCCAAAGCTTAGTAAAGATGTCCGCACTTTGCTTTGAAGTGGAACAATGATTGAGATGAATGGTTTTGGCCTCAACATGATGTCGAATCAAATTATATTTGTTATTTATATGTTTGCTTCGATCATGGAATTTAGGATTTTTTGCCAATTGTATTGCAGAAGTATTGTCAACAAAGAGAGGCGTCGAAGTCATATGTTTCTCCTGCAAGTCTTTAAGAATTTTCTGAAGCCAATTGATTTCTTTCGTGGCTTGAGATGTTGCAACGTATTCGGCTTCAGTTGTAGAATCAATAAGAACTGATTGCTTTTGTGATCTCCAAGTGATGGTTGATGATCCAAGATTCATCAAATAACCTGAAGTAGACACCACATGCTCTTTATCCCCGTCAAAGTCAGAATCTGAATAACCAATGAGATGGAAGTCTAAAACTTTAGAATATTTGATGCCATATTATTGAGTGCCTTTTAAATATTTGAGCACTCATTTTGTTGTTTTCCAATGACCTTCACAGGGCTGATACATAAAACTGGAAAGTATTCCTACAACAAAAGTTATTTTAGGATGAGTAGTAGTATGATAAATTAAACTTCTAACAAGGTGTTTGTACTTTGTTGGATCTTCAAATGCAATACCTTCATTTGAAGTAAGCTTTAGATTTTGCTCCATTGGAGTAGAAATTGGATTACAATCCTTCATCTCAAATTTACTCAATAGTTCTCCAATATATTTCTTCTAAGAAATAAAAATGTTCTTTGGTTTTTGATCTACTTCAATCCCTAGATAATAATGTAGTAAACCCAAATATGTCATATCAAAAACCTTTTGCAACTCCTTTTTAATAGATGTTATATAATCATCAGTATTTATTGTGATAAGCAAATCATCTACATAAACAACTAGATATACAATTGATCTTCCAACTTTCTTAACAAATAAAGTTGCATCATCTAGATTGAAATGCTTATAATTCAACTTGAGAATATGTTCAGTTAACTTTTCATACCAAGCACGAGGTGCTTGTTTTAAAGCATACAATGATTTTATCAATTTGCATACTTTATGTTCTTTTCCTTTAACAGAAAACCCCTCTGGCTGCAACATATATACATCTTCTTTTAAATCTCCATTTAAGAAGGCGGTTTTTACATCCATGTGATGTATTTTCCATCCTTTTTGATTTGCAAGAAAAAATATAGTTTTAATAGTGCCCCATTTCGTTGTAGGAGCAAATATTTATGTATAATCAATACCTTATTTTTGTGCATACCCCTTTGATACAAGTCTTGCTTTGTGCTTATCAAAAAAACCATCAGCTTTATATTTAGTTTTATAAACCCACTTACTACCAATTGGTTTGATCCCAATAGGAGGATCCACCAACCTCCAAGTGCCATTTTTAATAAGAACATCATACTCTTTTTGCATTGCATCTTTCCATTCATTACAACTTCTTCAAAAGTAGTAGGTTCATTAACAATAGAAAATTGTAACTCAAATTCACCATACCTTTTTGGCATTGTCTTGATTCGTGTTGATCTGCATACTGATTGATACAGTGTTTTCTCAGTTTCAAGAGTCTTTGAAATAGTTTCTTCAGGACCATTATTATCCTCCAATTTTTCCTCGGTAGGAACATTATTATCAACCAATTGTTCTTCTACAGAAACATTGTTATCATCAAAAACATTGTTATCAACTAATTTTTCTTCATTCTTTGATGTGATCTCATTCTCTAGTGTTGTTGAAGGAAAATCCACAGAGTGGTCTAGAATATGAATCCCCCCTTTAGGATGTGGAATATCATTATCCCATGCATAATAAAATTTGTTGGAAGAGAATCTATCCAAATGATTGAGTTGCCTATCAATAGTAGAAGCATCTTTAGCAAATTCGAGAAAAAAAACATCTGTTGAAACAACCAATTTCTTGTTTTCCTCATCATATAATCGATAAGATCTGGATATATTAGAATACCCCAAGAAAATACATTTGGGACTTCTTGCACACAATTTTTCACATTGTTGTTTAGGAATTAAAGCATAACATGGAGAACCAAAAACTCTGAAATGTTGAACAACAGGAAGACATTTATACCACAATTCATAAGGGGACTTATTATTGATGGCAGTAGAAGGACATCAATTGTGAATATAAATGACACAAAGTATTGCTTCTCCCCAAAACATCAACCTGACATTCTGAAAAAACAACATTGACCTTACCATATTAAGCAAAGTTTTGTTCATGTGCTCTGCTACACCGTTTTGTTGTGGAGTATAAGGGACAGTGGTCTGATGTTTAATACCATTATCCTGTAAGTACTTTTCAAATGCATTAGAGGTGTATTCACCACCATTATTTGATCGTAGAGTGCCAATATTAAGTTGATTTTCATTTGTAATCCATAAATGAAAAATCGTAAAAGTTGCAAAAACCCGAGATTTCTCTTTCAATAAATAAACCCAACACATCCTGGTGTAGTTATCAATAAAAGTCAACAAATATTTATTACCATTTCAGATTGAACAGGCATGGGCCCATATAAATCAGAATGTATGAGACCTAACTTCCTATAATCTCGGGAAGTAGATCCATAAAGAGTTTGTTTACAATGTTTTCCTAAAATACAAGCATTACATGGAGAAAGCTTTCTTGGAATAGTAGGAATCCCTTGAATACCTTGTTGTTTCATAATCCAGATACTATCATAATTAACATGTCCAAAATGAGCATGCCACAACAAGATGGAAGACAAAGTATCACTATGCTGAGCCAAAACAGTTGAATTAGATTGAAAAGAAGATGTCCCTTTAAGTTTTAAAAGTTTGTCTTCTTGAACACCGGTCATAACAATCACCTGATTAGATGCTTTTATGATTTCAATTATACCATCAAACATATGTATAGAATGTCCTTGCTGCCTGATATGTATGAGAGACATCGTATTTATTTTTTATTGAGGAATGTAAAGAACATCATGCAAAATATAATCAGCAAGTCCTGGTAGGCGAAGTCGAATAGATCCAATTATTGAAGGGTTTAACTAGGACTTATCATCAAAATAAACTATTCCATCAATGTGATTATTGAATGTCTCAAAAAAATATCTTCTGAAGGTTGTATGGCAAGTGGCTCCAGTATCTAAAGTCCAAGTGTCTTCCCAAGAAGAAAAAGAAGTGCTAAAAACTTCATTGATACTAATATTACAATGTGAAACAATATAGTGGGCAGATTCATTTGATTTTCCTTTTTCTAGAGGCTGTTTCTCTTTCTTCTCACTAATCCTTTCCCAAGAAGTGTGACAATGAGAAGAGGTATGACCCAATTTACCACACCTATAGCACTTAAGAGATTGTTTATCATTCTGAAAATGTTTTTGTTGTCTATCATCTTGTTGTATGTCCCCTTGATAATGACCCCTCCACTTCTAAATGGTCTCCTACCATGACCTCTGTTACTATTGTCAAATCTAGCAGAATCTCCTCTAGGTTTCTGCTCTTTCTGTGCAAGACACAAAGTCTCAACTGTGGAAGTGGAAAAATATTCCTTCTTCCCAAAAAAATTCTCTCTTTTATCAATTTTGTCTACAAGAGTATCAAAAGTCATGGCTTTCATCTATCCACTAGCTTGAAGAGACTGTAAGTAGTGCGAATAGGTAGGATATATGGATTTAATAAATGCAGTGAGTTGTAAATCAACTTTGACACCAGTTAAGTAAATATCATGAATTAAACAACTTCATCAACAATTGTATAATTTCCATCGCTTAGTGGGAGTCATAAAGATCTTTTAATTTCTGTAATGCTTTAAATGTTGTGGTGCTGGAAAGAATATGTTTGCTTACCTCTTCAATCAATGAGGTAGAAATTAAAGCATGTGCCTTTTTGTCTTTACTCTTCCAAATTGCAAGTTGTCTAGCATCTGTAGGTTGCTTTGGGTCATTGTCATCCTTGCCTTCCCAAATTTCCTCCCATAAATCATTAAAAATAAGAGTGTTTTTTATTTTCCGAAACCATTCTTGGTAATTTTCTTGTCCGGATATCACTACTCCCACAATAAATATTAATGAATGCATTGTAAACTAATCTGTGTAAATGAAATTCCACTTGCACATGGAGAAAAAAAAATCTCACAACAACCACACCTTCGATCTTGGCTGCTGAAAAATGGCTCTGTAGACTGTTCAGTACATAGGCCCACCCCTTCACTGCTCCACTGTGATCTCGCTTGCAACAAGACCCTTCATGCACAAACCAACAGGGAATTGAAACGACCAACAAACAATTGTTTTAACAAGCTGCTCCTCTCGAATCTGTAGCAAACAATGATCAATGGATCTGATATGGGCGCTCTCCCTTAGTGAGAGCCAATGCTCCATGCCTCTCACATAGACACGATCCAACACACAAAATAGCATGGAGTTTTTTGTTTTTTAAAACGTGGCTCTGATACCACTGTACACAGGCCAAATAAACTCCACAATTAACACATAGATCAAATCAGAGGTTTTTCTCTTATTGATTAAAAAATTGGATACATTGTTTATATGTATATGTGGACAGTTAAGCAGATAGGCAAAGAGTTAAGCGGATAGTTCAACTATCTAGCATTTGAACGAACATATAATTGTTGGATTACATAACCATTAGTTAACAGGAAGAAGGATAAAAATGTTGTTGCATGGATACTTGCCACTGTCATTCTATAGATCATTCCAACAAAATAATAACAAACACGTGAAAAGGATTGTTCTTCTCTAATGGGTAAGGAAAAGGAGGCAAAATTATCTTTTATAGGGCCCTCACAAAATCCCCAAATCCCTTCTCGTTAGAGATTTGGAGGATTGAAGGAGAATGATGGGGATTCTCTGAGGAAGCTATTAGAACAGTTTAATGAAGTCAAAGGGGATGTCAGGGCACCAAAAACACAGGATCCAAATAATTCAGTCATTGAGAGATAATAAAAGCGGAAGCACTTTGTACCCAAATGCTCATTCAATCAAAGGTATCACATAATTCAATCAATCCAACATGTTGGTTGCAGCAGAACACAAGGAATCAAAAGGYAGGAACCTAAAAGAAAAATTGATTGTTCATAGCAATGCAAACATGCATTGAAGGAAATGGGTGAGGAGTTCTATAGAGAAATACYRCCAACTAGGATGGAAATGGCGCTTTCATAACTTCRRAGTTGTTGTAGTAGTGGTCAGGGATCTTTAAAAAACTGCCTTATTTTTAAATTGGAGTGAGMGAATTAATATTTTTTTATGTTTCATCATGAATACAATAMAKATATTATCCTCAAAGACCTTGGATTTGGGACTCTACAATATTAATTCTTGAAGAATGGAAGCTGGGGTTCGACCCAGTCAAATAAAAAATTAATCATACCATAAATAATGCTTTGGGCTCCTCATGAAGTAGGSAATTCTTGTTATAAGGCTCTCTTATTTCTCCTATCAATAACCAATGCAKCCTTGGGCCTTGGGTTTACCCYAGGAACAAGGTTCTCCATTGAAAATTGAAAAATGGTAACACAAGCCATGCAATCATACCCCTGAACATGTGTCAAGTGTCCCAGGAAAGAATCTCATTGTGAGACATGTTTACCAAAAATATCCATCAACCTGTAACTGCCCCTACACCCCCATGGTCTTTTGTTGTGCTTAGTGAGAGAGAATGAGAAATAACCCTTGTATTTCCAAAGGGAAACACTCCTCGTTGGCAGTTTAACTCATATGTCGCAATTTATTTTCATCATTGATTTATGAATACATGATTCTTCTCGATGTTCAACTTCCAAGCATCCATTCACACCATGTTGGTTCATATTAGTACCTTGGTACCCATTATCATTATTGGTGGGATACCTTGTAGTAATCTACATCATTTATTAGTAACCAAAAGTTTTATCCCATGCTTGATCATAACTCATTGTCAATTGTAGGGATTCAGACTTGATGATATCAGAGTTCTAAATCTAATTGAAGACCAAGGATATGTATGAATCTTATTCAACATTTTTTACGAGCCTCCACTTTGAGCTTACCTGTGTTAGCACTCTATATGTTTAGAGCCCAATTCTAGTGGGCCTTCTTTGTTTCATTTCTAATCCCCAAAGGTATACATTTTTCCATCACCAATCTAGAGGGAAGCAACATTCATTTTTGAAATGAAACATGACCTTGCACCATTTATGAAGCCATAGTCCCATATTGTACTTGATTTAAATATTTACATGAGCATGGGGATGCTCACCTCATTACGAGAACTATAATATATAATATTTTCAGTTGTTTTGTAGGTGGTTCCCTCATCTTCTTCATCGAGTTTATCCAACCTACTCCTTCTCTAGGCCCTCTAAAAGAAAAAAAAATGGTGTATTTCATCTATATGATAGTTTTCTAACCTCACACATTATGGGCAATCAATTATCACACCAATTTTGTCCACCTATGACACTTAGTGATTTTAGTTGAAGACCATGCAAATCAATGTAAACTACACATAATATCTCAAAAGCATGGAATTTAGACCAATTGCACACCTCAAATCCAAGTCAAACTTTAGGCTGGCCATCAAAGAGGTTAGGTGCCTTTCCCTTTATTAGTAACGTGACCCATGCGAGATTCCCTCTATATATCCACAAATATTGTAATGGCATGATTTAAGTAATTATGCAGACCATTCATGATAGAAGTCACCTTAGAAGCTTAGTGGGTGAATACATCACCATATTAATCAAGATTCTTCGTTTAATAGGAGGTTACTCGAGCATTTGGTTAATTCAGAGAGATTGTTGCCCATACTTGAATCTTATGCACCTTTGGTATATAAATACAAGCATCTTCCAAGCATTTTACAAGGTTTTTCAATGATAAGGTTATGCCATGAAGATTGCAGCAAAGAGTGCTCAGGTAAATATGAATGCATGAGGATTAGCCTTGTTAGCATAGCTTTATTTGTTACTCACATTTCTCTACCTCACTTCTAACAACTAGTGGAATGTGCTTTTTGGTACCAAAGAAAAGAAACACAACAATGTTGATGCCAAGTTTTAAGTGTGCTAGTTTCCAAATTTGAAAAATCTCATTGTAGTGACTACAATTTCTTCTTATTTGTACTCGACACTATTGTTCGCAGTCCAAATTGCAAACCATGCACCAAAATCAAATTGTTGTAATAGTATCTATTACAACAATACATCAAGTTAAGAATGATTTATCTATATTGACTTATTTTACGTTTATCTTTTGTATTCTTATTAAGATGAACTACGCTATTCTTACTTTTAAATTAAAAATGTCAAATTAATATAATTTAGCATTATATTATTTTACACATCGCATCCATACCATACCCTATTGTAGAGTGATTAAATTTAAAATTAATATATTAACTACTATTATTTTTATTTTATTGTTATTAATATTTTATTTATGGATTTTCATCCAAATATACCACATCACCCTTAGCGCATGCAAAAGTTCAGTGGTATCTATATAGGAAGACACAAAAGAGAAACATGTGAACCAAAGGCAAAAATGGAAGGATCAGGTGATGACAGTGAGCCACAGGTTTTAGCAGGTATAACAAAGGAGTTGAAAATCTCCATAGACAATACACGATATACACTTCAACACCATCTACATGAGACCCATGAGACAATGCACATGGGACAGATTGAAATGAGGGAGGCTTTGGAGAAACTAAATGCTATCTAGGATAAGATTGTGCAACACTTGATGCAAATGACCCATGGTGGGGATGGCCCAAACATTAATGCAAACATGGAAGTTGGTGGTTCTCAATGGGGGGCTAGACATCATCATGAGCAGGGTTCTCACTACCATACAAAGGGACAGAGCTTCGGAGGGGGGACTTCCAGGGGGCCAACACACAATAGAGCCACCCGTAGACCCTATATGCCTACATTCTTGGATGACTAGCCACATGATAACCACTTCAATGAAATAGAAGACAACTTTGAGGAGTATGTCAGGGAATATGCAACATTGAGTGTAGTATTCAGGAGATAGGTTACCTTAGATCAATATTGTGGTATCAAGTTCAGGGGTAGACCAAAGAACTATCATAGGAGCAACAATGAGTTAGAGCGCAGGGCATGTAAGATGGAGATTCCATACTTTGATGGATCTTCAAGGGTCACTATACAAGCTTGGGTGAAAAAGTTAGATACCTATTTACAGCTTAACTCCATGAGGGAGATGGATGCCATCAAGTTGGCCACCATTTACTTGGAAGGAAAATCTCATGACTGGTGGTATCATGGTATGACTACCTTGGGTCATAATCAGATTACTGCTTACACATAGTTCACTCAGAGACTTATTGACAAGTTTGATCAGGGAGATCCAGAGTTACATTTCAGGGAACTCACACAACTCAAGCAAACTGGGTCACCGAAGATCTATATAGAGGAGTTTTAGAGGGTGGTCGTAATGGTGCCAGATGTGTCTCAAGCTAGATTGTTGATGCTCTTTACTGAGGGGTTGATGGAACCCCTACATGGTTGGGTCAAGGATTTTAAGCCTTCCAACCTATAGGAGGCCATATGGAGGACCAAGGATTTGATGGAATCTGCAGAAAAAACCAAATTTGCTCCTAGATCACCCATGAACCAAGGGGGAAGAGATCAAAGGGGAGTGGACAAAGGAAAAGGTAGGATGGATGAGGCTACTAGGAGGGAATTGAAGAGGAAGAAACTTTGCTTCACATGCAAGGAACCTTGGGATCCAGGGCACAAATGCACGGGTAAAGGCAAAGCACATTACATTGAGGTGATTTTTGATGATGAGGATGAAGAAGATTTCGACCACATCCAGAACATGGAAGAAAATCTACCCAAAATAGACCCTACAAAGAATGAAGAAGGTGAAGAAGCAGGTTTCGTCCTTGTAGTAGACAAGAAGCTTACAATAGCCTCCATCGGTGGGGTTCCTAAATTCAACACTTTCAGGATGAGGGGAGTGCTTTAAGGACAAAAGGTTTTAGTACTCATTGATGGGGGAGCTTCACACAACTTCATTGATTCAACTTTATTGAAAAGAAGGCATATACCTACAATTGAGTTTGAAGGTTTTCGTGTGGAGGTAGCAGGGGGTCACACCATGCCTTATGATAGGTATATTCCAGGGATGAAACTTACATTGGGAAGGCATGACTTGGCACATGATTTCTATGTGATTGGATCTACCAGATATAAACAACATCTTGGGAGTTCAGTGGCTTAGTACCTTGGGACCTATCACTATCGACTACAAAATCATGGAGATGTCATCCATTAAAGAGAATGGGAAAAAGGTGATACTAAGAGGGATAAAAGGTAATACACCTAGAGTGGTTAACAACATAGCACATGTAGGTCATTTTTAGGAAAGAAGACATTGTATATGAAACAAAATGTAGAATATAAGTTCAGGTGGATAAGGAGGGGTATCCTCATTACTCTCAAGACATTCATAAAATCATTGACAGTCATAACAAGGTTTTTGAACCTATTCTTCCAGGAGCACCACCAGATAGGGGTTTTGAGCATATTATAGAATTGGAAGAAGGAACAAAATTTGTCATTACTACTCTTTATAGACACCCAAAAAAGTATAAGGATGAAATTGAAAAGGCTATTAAAGAACTCTTGGACATGGGGGACACATTAGACCAAGTTCTAGTCCTTTTTCTTCTTCAGTGGTCTTGGTAAAGAAGAAAGATGGGACTATGCACATGTGCATTGGCTACAGGGCCTTAAACAAAAAGACTATCAAGAACAGGTACCCCATCCCCCGGATAGATGAGCTTCATGGCATTGTCTACTTCACCAAAATAGACTTTTGCTTTGGCTATCACTAGCATATTTGGCCCATTTTATGACGACTATTTCGACGCTTATGTGATGTTATGTCGTTGATATGGCGACGAATTTGGAGTCTCTGAAACGTCGGTTTAGGTGACATGGAATTTGTGACGAGCTTGATCAAACGTCGCATAAGTGACGATATAGGCAAACAATCTCAAACCAACTTTTTGTCTAAATTGCGACAACAACTTTTATAGT
Source organism: Picea engelmannii (assembly GCA_009831015.1). NCBI lineage: Eukaryota > Viridiplantae > Streptophyta > Pinopsida > Pinales > Pinaceae > Picea > Picea engelmannii. The sequence continues at coordinate 8,686 of ML831878.1, read as the reverse complement.
TAAACCGACACATCAATAGAAGTTGTCGTATCCTATTCGATGACAACTTTTTGTTGTTTATGTAGCTAAACCGACGCAAAAATAGAAGTTGTCGTCGCATATTCGACGACACTTTTCGTTGTTTATATAGTTGAACCGTCGCATCAATAGAAGTTGTTGTCGCCTATTCAACAACAAATTTTTGTTGTTTATGTAGCTAAACCGACGCATCAATAGAAGTTGTCGTCGCCTATTCGACGACAACTTTTTGTTGTTTATGTAGCGAAACCGACACATCAATAGAAGTTGTCGTCGCCTATTCGACGACAACTTTCTATTGTTTATATAGCTGAACTGTCACATCAATAGAAGTTGTCTTCGCCTATTCGACAACAACTTTTCGATGTTTATATAGCAAAACCGTCACATCGATAAAAGTTGTGGTCAGATATGCGACGACCAAAATTTATTTAGAAAAAAAATAAAAAATTATTTTGGGCATCAATTTTGATATTAATATTAATATTAAATCCCAAAGGGTATTGCATGAGCCCCATATTGATTTCACAAATCCTTGGGACTTCTTTGATGGAGCTTATCAAGGATCTCCAAAAATGTGTGGGGATGGAGTCATACTCATTTTAGATCATTATCACTTCTTCTTCTTAAAATATGGAGCAGGATTGGGAGCAAATAACATGGTTGAATTCTACACCCTCTAGATGTTGATGAAAGTGGCACTTGAAAA
>ML831877.1:36852-53729 GCA_009831015.1 Picea engelmannii | reverse complement strand
AACCACTTTGTCCACTTAGCCAAATTGTCCACTTAACCACTTTGTCCAATTAGCCACTTTGTCCACTTAACCACTTTGTCCACTTAGCCACTTTGTCTACTTAACCAACTTTGTCCACTTAGCCACTTTGTAGACTTAACCACTTTATCCACAAATAATAAACTCTCCACTTCTAGTTGCAACTAATTTAATTTTAATTGTTTTATTGTTGCAACCACTTAACCCATGACTAGCCACTTTGACTGGTCAACTTCTTCTAGGAGATTCTAGAATAATTTGACTTATTTGACCTTCTAGAGCCTTCTAGATAACTCATGAGGGTTCTTGAACTTCACATGTCCATAACTCTCTAACCGTGATAAGTTATGTGGCGTTCCACATATCACCGGAAATAACATGACATATATTATCCATATGGAATAGTTTCTCCTGAAAATTCACTAATCTTCATTACACTATTACTTAGTCAAAATTGCTTTCCCTAACCACATTGTTGGGCTACTTAACCACCTAACCATTTGGACTTCACAAAGTGTCTTCCTATGAGGGATTTCACCATAAGAGGACAACTTTGAGAACTTTATCCAAGAGATTCTCCTCGTGAGGGATTTAACCATAAGGGGACCACTTTGGATTTTATCCATTTTGTTCTTCCTATCAACCATGACATGGAATCAATGATGTAAATCCATTCAATATCAACACATCATTATGACACCACTTGACATCAACCCTTTGACAACAATTACATCAATGACCATATAACAAATAATCGATATATCAATTATACAAACACATCACTATGAAAATACTTGACATCGACCCTTTGACATCAATGAAAACATAGTACAACAATCTCCCCCTTTGGCATTTATGGAAACACCAACATTGATGTCAACACCAGTCATTGATGGAAACACTTGGACATGGAAATTCTCATGCTCCCTATGTGATCATTGCTCCTCATCAATTTTCATCTCACCACATCAATGTGACTATCTCTCCCCCTTTGACATCAATGGAAAAGGGTAGTTCTCTACTTTGGGTTTCTTACCCTTCCTAAACTCTCCTTGGGGATTCTCTCCTTCTCTAGATTCCTTTGATATTCCTTTGAACAATCTCTCCATGTTTAGACAAGGGATATCACTATGATGCAATGGTGATGGCATGGATGCAAATCATCTCTCCTCCTGGGATCATGTTGATGCAACCAATCATGGGAAGAATAATAACTCCCCATGTGGGTATGTCTCCCCCTATCTTCTCTAGAAGATGAACAATAAGCTACCACTGCAATCTTCTTCTATGGAAAATGCTACTACTCAATTGAAACATATATCAATTGCTCAATAATGATCTTCTCTTCTTATGATAATACTTGGACCTATCCATGCATCAACCTCATGCCATACCATACATCATGAAGCAAAATATATGTCAACAATGAATAGAGAATCATGAACAAAAAATCAACCATGTACATCTTGTGCCATACTGTGTGACAACCATGCACAACACACATGTACATCAACTATGTACATCAACTATGTACATCAATACCATACAATATACCATAACATATCATAAATGGAGTGTATTAACCATATGCCAAGAATATGTGCTAATTGTGTACCAACCATATTCCTCAAACAAGTGTCATATCACTCATGATATGCATCTACAATAAACAAGTGTCAAAATCATGTATCTTAACCATCAATATATAAACCAAGCATCTCAACTATATCATGCCATACATAATGTACCAAAGCAAGTGAATCAACCATAGATCAATATATGACTCATCAATGATGTACAATATAACCACCTCATCAACTCATCAACTACATGTCCCAATATGTAGCTCAACCACATGCCAAATGAATGCACCAAGACATCCAACAAATATGGCTCTAACAATACATCATAAGATATCTCAATGGAGCTCATATATGTACCAGCCATGTACTACAATAGATCTGCCTCAAAACAACAAGTATAATGCAACAAAAATACCTCTAAACATGTACCAAGAGTGTCCCTCAATAGATCAATGATATATCTCTAGCTAGCATCACATCATCATGATATATCTCATAAACAAAGCACCATAACTTCACTAGCATAACCAACATTCTTCCTCAACAGAAAATGCCTCAATCCTCACTCTAGGGTTAGTACCACGCATCCAATATAGGCATCAAGCATATGATTCAACACTCAACCACATATTATCACCATATATTCATCAAACACACATAATAATATGAAACATGAAGAAAACCATCTCAGAACCTACATAAAAAATGTTAGATAATCAAACCATGATGCAACTCATATGTACACTCCTCTTCTTGATGATTTTTCCACAAGTACGCATCCTGTTCCACAGATAGCTCACGTATGTATGCGACCTTTCTATAGGTCACCTCATGTATGTACACAAATTCTCCCATATGATCCTACGTATGCTTTAAAAAATCTTAATCTTGAGTTTGCCTCAAGGCTATCATTATGTTCTAGTTGTTCAGTCTTATTCATCCACTTCTGAGAGTGACATGTTCTTTGAGTACTGGTTCTTTCAACTTCCATCCTTTCAACCTTGTCTCTCTTCCATGCTCTTCTTGTCATATCATTTGAAGAAATCCTCATGGATTGTTTTCTTGTGTTCCAACAATCCTGGGATTTGTGGCCAAACCCATTGCATTTGTAGCATCTCATGGTGTGACAATGTGCAATAATGTGTCCCACAAGGTTTCATCTCCAACATATTATCATGTTATTGAATCTTCTAACATATTTCTTTACATAACGTGTTCAATCCAAATTTTTGTGACCATATTCATTACATGTGAAACAATGACCCTTTAAAACATTTTCATACCTTTGCTTTTATGTCAACCTTGAAGGTGTCTCTCTTCTAAATTTTCTTTGAGGTGTAGGACTTTCTTCTTGATGTCTTCCTTGTTCTGATCCTCTTAAGGTTTCCTTGCTTTGTTTAGATGCTTGAATTGTAGCCTTTCTTCCACCTTTTGAGAATGGAGGACTTACCTCATGCTTCTTAGAAGTGCTAGCTTAAGCGTGTGTAGCTTCCTTGTTGTATCTAAGACTTGATTTATCATTTGGTGATATTTGACTATCCAAGATTTCATCGAGGATTGTTGAGCTGCTCATGAACCTTTTTGCCTTCTCTTCTTTCCTTCTGAGATCAACAACATTTTCTTCCAACTTGTGACATGATTCTTCCTTTTCATTTACTTTAGTCTTCAATAGTCCCTCTATCCTTTTGGCTTCTTCAATTTGTGTCTTTAGATTGACATTGACTTCAAGGCTTTTGCTAAGCTCACCATCTACCTTCTTTTCTTTTGATTGACTAATTATTTCATTCTTTAGTCTTTTGATCTCTTCTTCTTTTTCTTCTAATTGAGTCTTTTTACTTTCTTCTTGTTCTTTGATCATTTGTTTTAGTGACATGTTATTCTTTGGGTACTCTTCTAGGATTTCCTTAGTGTATTTTTCAAGATACTCAAAAGAAATTGAACTATTTCCTATTTCATATCTAACATCGTCCAACTCAGATAAAACTTTATTTTTAAGATTCAACAAATCTTCCTCTTCATCTATAAGATAACTGTCAATTGATTCTACACAAACTACTTCTATATTTTATTCTTCATTTGTAGAAGAACATTCAACATCATCACACTTATAATTATTGCAAACAAAGGATTTTGTAGAGTCTTTACCTTCATTGTCCTTGATGGAATTTTCTTCTTTGTCTTGATATACCTTCTCTAGCTTCAACCATAGGTCCTTGGTGGAGGTACACTTTCCTATGCTTTCCTTGACAAATTTTGAGAGTCCATTCAAGAGTCCATTCACGATGGTCTTGAATGCTACTGCATTGTTCTTCTTTGCTTCCTTTTGGGCTTCATCTTTTGTTGGATGCTTTGAGTAAATTGATCCACCAACAATTTTTTTCCAAACACCTTCTCCTTTTTCCTTCAAATACCCTTTCATCTCTATTCTCCACGCTGAGTAATTTGTCTCATCAAAGAAGGGAACTTCACCTAGATGTTCATCCATTTGTGTGTCCATGGATCTCCTTCAAGCTTGTAAGTATTATGTTGAAAGCTTTCTCTGATACCAATTGTTGGACACACCGATCAAACCGAGAGGGGGGTGAATCACTATGAGGGATATTTTAAACTTCTCACAAAACTTTAGTTAGCAATCACCATTCAGAACATCATTACTTATTACTTCCATTCATACTTAGTTTCTTGCATGTAAATATATCTCAGTCACATACATTAACAATAAAGAGGTGTGCACCATCACAATAAAGAACATAAGGAACACAAGATATATGTATAAGTTTATTTTGTATTACAAACTACATTCCTTGGGTTTTATCAGCATGAACTGAAATAGAGCACCAACTCTCAATGCAAGACCCAAAATGTGTATCTCAAAACTGACTGAGATGTGACGAATCCAACCCTCAAGTACAATACCCAACTTGTAGATAGAAAACAATATGTCAAACTATACCAATAGTCTATACCAATGCAAGTGCATCAACTATGCACAACCTGAACAACCTGTCACCTCAACATGTCTCATCAATCTCATCCTCCAAATCTGATCTCTAACTCTGTAACAAACATGGTGTATTTGATCACATACCTACAAAACTTCCTTAATTTCAACAACAAGATACTAGCATTTTCACCAAACTTTTTTTTAGTCTCACATGACTAATTTTGGATTAGTCAACAACCCTAAAATGCAACAATCATAACTTTGTACCTGTAATGAATAAAGGTCTGAAAATGGTACACAATGTTAGTCAATGTATTTTCTACAATTTTTCCAGGTTTCACTACTTGGAAACTCCCAGAAAAGGAGTTATAGAAAAAATGGCAAACCTTGCTAAATTATGGCTTATTCTAGAGAGAAAACATGTAGAGCATGCCACGTGCAATTTTTTTTTTTTTTTTATGGATCTAAAAGATACACAACATACTAAATACTATACTGTAACCAACTTATTTGGTCTTACTAAATTTGGATCTGTTATGAAGAAGTTATGACATTTTTACTCGAAAAAAAAAATTTAGACTAGTGTAACTCCCAAAATACAATGACACTCAAGATGAAATATTTATCACAATTACTTGGATATGTTCTCTCAACAACCTCTAGATTTATCTGTCTGAATAATTCTAGAAAAAAAACGTTATTTCCAAAATGGTGATATGACTTGTAAATAACATACCTTAGAAAGCATCATCAAAATACTTTATCCTCCCTTGAATTTCAGCCTTCTTTACTTCACCTTCCCTCTGAATTTCTCCTTAAATCTTCTTTGGTTACCCTAGTCACTTGTAGATATTCAATATGCTCAATATAATAGTAATGGGAGATACTTGATATCTTATTTATACTATCCAAGTAGCTTCCTCTAGAAGTATCCACTTAACAACTTTTTCCACTTAACCACTTAGCAACTTTCTCCACTTAACCAACTTTGTCCACTTAGCCACTTTCTCCACTTAACCACTTTATAAAAAAATAGTAAACTCTCCACTTTTAGTTGCAAATAATTTTTTTTTAATTGTTTTCTTGTTGGAACCACTTAACCCGTGACTAACCACTTTGATTGGTCAACTTCTTCTAGGAGATTCTAGAATAATTTGACTTCTTTGGCCTTCTATAGGATTCTAGATAATTCATGATGGTTATCCAACTTCACATGGCCATAACTCTCTAATCGTGAGGAGTTATGTAATGTTCCACACATCAATGAAAAATAGCATGAGATATACTATCCATGTGGAATAGTTTCTCCTAAAAATTCACTGATATTAATTACATTATTCCTTAATTAAACTTGGTTTCCATAACCACAATGCTAGGATACTCAACCACCTAACCATTTGGACTTCAAAAAACATCTTCCCGTGAGGGATTTCACCATAAGGGGACCACTTTGAGAACTTTATCCAAGAGCATCTTCCCGTGAGGGATTTCACCATAAGGGGACCACTTTTGATTTTATCCATTTGGTTCTTCCTATAAACCATGATATGATATCAATGATATAACTCCCTTTAATATCAACACATCATTATCACACCACTTGACATCAACCCTTTGAAAACATTTACATCAATGACCATATAACCAATAACCAATATATCAATTATACAAACACATCACTATGAAAATACTTGACATCGACCCTTTGATATTAATCCTTTGACATCAATGACAACATAGTACAACAATATCCCTCTTTGGCATTGATGGAAACACCAACATTTATGTGAACACCAATCATTGATGGAAAAACTTGGACATGGCAATGCTCATGCTCCCTCTGTCATTATCGCTCCTCACCAATGTTCATCTTGCCACATCAATGTGACTATCCCTCCCCCTTTGACATCAATGGAAAAGGGTATTTCTCTACTTGGGGTTGCTCCCCCTACCTGAACTCTCCTTTGGGATGCTCCCCTTATCTGGATTCCTTTGAGCTTCCTCTAAATAATCTTGCCCCCTTTGGACAAGGGATATCACTCTAATGCAATGGTGATGGCATGGCTTCCAATCATCTCTCCTCCTGGGATCATGTTGTTGCAACCAATCATGGGAAGAAGAATAACTCCCCCTGTGGGTATGTCTCCCCCTATCTTCTCTACAAGATGAAAAATATGCTACCACTACAATCTATTTCTGCTACAAATGCTATTGCTCAACTAGAACATATATCAACTACTCAAGAATGATATTCTCTTCCTATGATGATCCTTAGACCTGTCCATGCATCAAACTTGTGCCATACCATACATCATGAAGAAAAATATATGTCAAAAATGAATAGATAATCATGAACAAAACATCAACCATGTACATTTTGTGCCATATTGTGTTCCAACCATTCACAACACCCATGTACATCAATAGCATACAATATACCATAATATATCATGAATGGAGTGTATCAACCATATTCCAAGAACATGTTCCAAATGTGTACCAACCATATGCCTCAAACAAGTGTCATATCACTCATGATATGCATCTACCATGAACAAGTTCCACAACCATGTATCTCAACCATCAATATATCAACCAAGCATATCGACTATATCATCCCATACATCATGTACCAAAGCAAGTGCATCAACCATAGATCAATATATGACTCATCAATGATGTACAACATAACCACCTCATCAAATCATCAACTACATGTACCAATATGCAGTTCAACCACATCCAAAATGCATGAACCAAGACATCCAACAAATATGCCTCTAACAATACATCATAAGATATGCCGATGGAGCTCACATATTTATCATCCATGTACTATAACAGATCTGCCTCAAAACAACACGTATAATGCAACAAAAATATCTCTAAACATGTACCAAGAGTGTCCCTCAATAGATCAATGATATATCTCTAGCTAGCATCACATCATCATGATATATCTCATAAACAAAGTTCCATAACTTCACTGACATAACCAACATTGTTCCTCAACAGAAAATTCTGCAATTCACACTCTAGGGTTAGTACCATGCATCCAATATAGGAATCAAGCATATGGCGCTTCAACACTCAACCACATATTATCACTATATATTCATCAAACGCACATAAGAATATGAAGCCTGAAGAAAACCATCTCACACCCTACATAATCAAGGTAGATAATCAAACCATGCTACAACTCATCTGTACAGTCCTCTTCTTGAGGATTTTACCACAGGTATGTGGCTTGATCCACATAAAAATTGTGTATGTACAATACCTTTCTATAGGTCACCTCATGTATGTATGTGATTTCTCCCATAGGAGCCCGCGTATGCTTTAGAAAATGTCAATCTTGAGCTTGCCTCATGGCTTCCATTCTATTCTGGTTGTTCTGTCTTCTTCATCCACTTTTTAGAGTGTCATGTTCTCTAAGTAATGGATCTTTCATCTTCCATCATTTCAACCTTGTCTCTCTTCCATTCTCTTTTTTCCATGTCATTTGAAGCAATCCTCATGGAATGTCTTCTTGTGTTCCAACAATCCTGGGATTTGTGGCCAAACCCACTGCAATTGTAGCATCTCATGGTGTGACAATGTGTAGAAATGTGTCCCACAAGGTTACATATCCAACATCTTATCATGTTATTGAATCTTATAACATATTTCCTTACATAATGTGTGCAATCCAAAGTTTTGTGACCATATTCATTACATGTAAAACAATGACCCTTGAAAACATTTTCATACATGATTTTCTTTTGTGTCAACCTTGAAGGTGTCTCTCTTTTGAATTTTCTTTGAGGTGTAGGACTTGCTTCTTGATGTCTTCCGTGTTCTAATGTTTTGAATGTTTTCTTGATTTGTGTTGATTCTTGAATTACAGCCTTGCTTCCACCTTTTGAGAATGGAGGACTTACCTCATGCTTCTTAGAAGTACTAGCTTCAAAATGTGTAGCTTCCTTGTTGTATCCAAGACCAGACTTATCATTTAGTGATCTTTGACTATCCAATATTTCATCCAGGATTTTTGAGTTGGTCATGAACCTTTTTTCCTTCTCTTCTTTCCTTCTGAGATCAACAACTTCTTCTTCCAACTTATGACATGATTCTTCATTTTCATTTACTTGATTCTTCAATAGTTCCTCTACCCTTTTGGCTTCTTGAATTTGTGTCTTTATATTGAAATTGACTTCGATGATTTTTCTAAGCTCATCATCTACCTTATTATTTTCTTTAGCTTGACTAATTATTTCATTATTTAGTCTTTTGCTCTCTTCTTCTTTTTCTTCTAATTGAGAATTTTTACTTTCTTCTTGTTCTTTGAGCATTTTTTTTAGTGCCATGGTATTCCTTGGGTACTCTTCTAGGATTTCTTTAGTGTAGTTTTCAAGATACTCAAAATAAGTTGAACTATTTCCTATTTCATATCTAACATCATCCAACTTAGATAAAATGTTATCTTTAAGCTTCAACAAATCTTCCTCTTCATCTATAAGATAACTGTCAATTGATTCTATGCAAACCACTTCTATATTTTCTTCTTCATTTGTATAAAAACATTCAACATCATCACACTTAGAATTATTGCAAACTGGGGATTTTGTAGTCTTTACCTTCATTTTCCTTGATGGAATTGTCTTCTTTGTCTAGATATACCTTCTCTAGATTCATCCATAGTTCCTTGGTGGAGGTACACTTTCCTATACTTTCCTTGACATAACCTGAGAGTCCATTCAAGATGGTATTGAATGCTACTGCATTGTTCTTCTTTTTTTCCTTTTGGGATGCACCTTTTTTCTGTTTCTTTCAGGGAACTGATCCACCAACAATTGTTTTCCAAACACTTGCTCATTTTTCCTTCAAATACCCTTTCATCTCTATTCTCCATGTCGAGTAATCGGTCTCATAAAAGAGGGAAATTCACCTGCATGTTCATCCATTTGTGTATCCATGGATCTCCTTCAAGTTCATAAGGCTTATGATGAAGTTCTTCTCAGATACCAATTGTTTGAAAACCAATCACACTTAGAGGGGGGGTGAATTAGTGTGAGGGTTATTTTACACTTCTCACAAAACTTTATTTAGCAATCACCATTCACAACATCATTACTTATTACTTCCATTCATACTTAGTTTCTTGCATTTAAATATATCTCAATCATATACATTAAAAATAATGATTTATTCACCATCACAATAAATAACACAAGGAACACAAGATATATATGTATAATTTCCTTTTGTATTACAAACTTAAATCCTTGGGTTTTATCGACACCAACTGAAATAGAGAACCAAATCCAAGAGAGCACCAACTCTCAATGCAAGACCCATCCTGTGTATCTCAGCACCAACTGAGATGTGAGGAATCCAACCCTCAAGTACAAGACCCATCCTGTAGACAAAAAGAAATCTATCAAACTGTACCAACAATCTATACCAACACAAATGCATCAACTATGCACAACCTGTCACAACAACATGTCACCTAAACCTGTCTCATCAATATAATCATCCAAATCTGATATGTAACTCTGTAACAGACCTGGTGTATGTGATCCAAGACCTGCAAACCTTCCTTAACTTCAACAACAAGAGACTAGCATTTTCATCAAACTTTACTTTAGTCTCACATGACTAATTTTGGATTAGTCAACAACCCTAACTTGCAACAATCATAATTGTGTACTTGTAATGAATAAAGGTCTAAAAATGGTACACAATGTTATTCGGTGTCTTGTCTACAATTCCTCCAGGTTTCACTGCTTGGAACCTCCCAAAAATGGAGTTATAGAAAAAATGACATACCTTGTTGAATTCTGGCTTATTCTAGAGAGAGAAATCGCAAAGCATTCCACGAACAGAATATTTTTTTGTATGGATCTGAAAATGGTACAAAACATGCTACCAACTATAATATAACCAATTCATCTGGGCTTACTGAATTTGGATCTTTTATGAACAAGTTATGACATTTTTACCAGAACACCTATTTTAGACTAGTTTCAGGACTAGCCACAAACCGTATCTTCCACAGAATGTAACTCCCAAACTCAATGACCCACAAGATGAAATGTTTATCATAGTTACTTGGATATTTTTTCTCAACAATATCCATATTTTTTTGTATGAATCGTTCTAAAAGAAACATTATTGTGAAAATGGTGAGATGACCTGTAAATAACATACCTTAGAAAGCATCATCAAAAGACTTTATCCTCCCTTGAATTTTGGCCTTATTTACTTCATTTCATTTGAAATTTTCATATATCTCCTTTGGTTACCTCAGTCTCTTGTATATATTCAATATTTTCAATAGAATACTAATGGGATACCCTTTCTCTCTTATTTATACTCTCCAAGTAGCTTCCTCTAGAAGTATCCACTTAACCTCTTTGTCCACTTAGCCACTTTGTCCTCTTAACCAAATTTGTCCACTTAGCCACTTTTTCTTTGTCCACTTAGCCACTTTTTCTTTGTCCACTTAACCACTTTTCCCACTTAACCACTTTATCCACAAATAGTGAACTCTCCAGTTCTAGTTGCAACTAATTTATTTTTAATTGTTTTCTAGTTCTAGTTGCAACCACTTAACCCATGACTAACCACTTTGACTGGTCAACTTATTCTAGTAGCTTCTATAATAATTTGACTTCTTTGACCTTCTAGGGGATTCTATATAAATCATGAGGGTTCTCCAACTTCACATTGACATAACTCTCTAATCGTGAGGAGTTATGTGATGTTCCACATATCACCGGAAATGACGTGACATATACTATCCATATGGAATAGTTTCTCTTGAAAATTCACTGATATTCATTATATTATTCCTTAATCAAACTTGGTTTCCTTAGCCACACTACTGGCCTACTAAACCACCTAACCATTTGGACTTAAAAAAGTGTCTTCCCGTGAAGGCTTTCACCATAAGGGGACCACTTTGAGAACTTTATGCAAGTGTGTATTCCCGTGAGGGCTTTCATCATAAGGTGACCACTTTGGAGTTTATCCATTTGGTTCTTCCTATCAACCATGAAATGACATCAATGATATAACTCTCTTTAATATCAACACATCATTATGGCACCACTTGACATCAACCATTTGACAAAAATTACATCAATGACCATATAACCAATAATCAATATATCAATTATACAAGCACATCACTATGACAATACTTGATATCAACCCTTTGACTTCAATCCTTTGACATCAATGCCAACATAGTACAACATCATAGGATTCTATCAATCACATGCATTCCACATATCCTCTTTGAAATTTTGGCAATCTCAACTACCTTTTCATCTCATATTATTATTGCTCCATGTTCCCTCGTGCTACCTGTATTAATCATTCAAGGAGATTTCGCAAAAATTATTTTCTTGATTTCGACATGCATAAACTGTCTTCTTTATTTCTAGCATGGATTAAAAAAACCGGATTGATGCACATTGGAAGGACTTGAAGTGGCACACATTAACAAAACTTTATTTGGTGCACACATCTCCACGCATTAACAAAACTTCATTTGTCAAAGATTTCTCAAGTCATCTCACGAGAACCATTTTGACAAACATGTAATGTAAATACTTTTACCATGCAACCCCTACCTTTTAAATCCTCCTAGGACATTTTGAGATTAATGACCCAAGTGTTATCACTGGAATTTCGTCCACAAATGGTTACAGGAATCCAACATATTCAAAACACACATTAATTCACTCATGGACCAAAAATGCATTTCCAAAAGGTCCAAAACTATACAACCAATTATAAAATTAGCATGCGCTAAGACTACACAGGGAGCGTGCGCACATGCACCATTCAGAAACGCAAGAAAAGTGCACATGTGCACGATGCATGACTGTGGACGCAAAAAACCGCGCACCCCTCAGAACGACGCATTTATGATATTTTTCGGCCTTCCACCCACTTTTGGTTCATCTTCCAAGTCGATTTGACACCCAAATCTTGGCTGAATCCGACTAGGGGACTAGTCAAAGACCTAAGGGTGCCCTAAAGGGCCCCTTGTTCACACTAAGAACTGGTTACATAATGCCTCAAAGCTATGCTATATAAGGAGGCCATGGGTGCACTATATTTTCAAGGAATTCATTTGTATTATTATGCTGCTTATATTCTCTTGGAGGATCCTCTTTCCTCATCAAGAGCATGAAAGCACCATTTCATTTAGCCATTCATATCACCTCTTGAGCGAATGTGCTTTGGATTCTCTTCACCATTTCATTCTAGTTTGTTACTTGTAATAAGAGCTCAATCTTTGGGGGTCCAAGAGCCCTCCCTTGGAGGAAGAGGGGACCCATATATCTCCCTTTCTCTTTGGTGTTTTCTTTCCACTAATACAATCCTTTCCATTGGTGGCATGAATGTTGTTTATTTCTTGTTCTAATTTCCTTATGCACTCTAGTTTAGTTTCTTTTATTGTTATTAGCTTAGTTCTTTCTTTACCTCTTATGCTTGATACTTCTAACTCTTTCCTTCACTATTGTCTTGCCTAGCTAACCCAACTGGGCTTGTAAGCATCTCTATTTTTCTCATTCAGGTGACAAAAGAGGTGCAACACCAAGTTTAAAAAAACCAAGGATTTCAATTGTGATTTGGTTCCTTTGAAATTTATGGAGGAAATCTTTATGATCTATTGAGTGAAAGAATAAATCTTTGCATGAGATAAAGTGGCAAAAAACAAATTCGTATTGTGGGTCTGATCAATGCCTACTTCATTTTGCATGAGGATATGTCAATTCTATGGTGTGGGGGAGATGTTGGTTCGCTATTTTGGCATCTTTTGCATTAGTAGTTGGTCTTATTTTGACCATTTTTCCTTATCCATGTACCTATTTATTATTCCTATTACCATATTTACTTCTATTTCTGAAGCTAATGTGCCCAAACAAGATTGAAGAGGTGAAATGTTGTTAATACTTATGATCTCCTTTGTTTCTAGAAAGGAAATGAGGAATTGTTGATGAAGTGTATTGTACTCTAATAAATATTCATTCTTTTTAAAATAATACCATATCTATTCATGTACATGGTGTAGATCATTTCTTAGCATTGCAATCTCTTTCTCCAAAACATATGTCAAGCTTAGCAGGGCCCCCATTTTCTGACATGCATTGTGTTTTGCTCATTTTCTCTTAGTTATCTAGTTCAATTGTAGATCTAATTTCTTTGCATTCTTTTAAATTACTGATTATGTTTTTTTATACATGATCAACCACATAAGTTGATTATCCACTGAAGATTGAAGGGATGGTCTACTTTATAAGTGATCACATGAACCTTTGGGAAAGAGTGGGGTTTGTGCTAGGAGATTCTTTGAGAAATCCTCATTTAGTGATACAATTATGTGGTGTACTTTGGTTTTCCATCATTTCTTTGATAGGTTAGCATAATACTTTATCCTGCATCTCACAAGCTTACAAGTGCCCATATTGATGATTTAATGTCCAAAATTATACATATAAATATCCCCACATAAGCATCTCATCTTGTGTTGTGCATGACATATATTGTAAAAGGAGGTTTCTCCCTCAAAGAGGATTACTAATTGAATATTTCTTGGAGTTTGGTTCATAACATTTGGTATCAGAGCATATGATCCTAGGGTTTCAGTCCTTCAATCAAGGCATATTGGAATTTTTTATATAACCTTTTTTTAGGACGATTCAGATAGTGAAAGCTTGAGTGTTATTGGATAAATCCGTAAGTGCGAACACAAACCGATCTCCCTAGATCCACCTGGATCTAGAACAAAACAGGACAGAATGATACTCTTTCCCTAGATTTAAACTATTGAATATACTAAGAGGCTCGATTAAAGAACATACCTTATAATCGCTTCCTTGAGTCTATGTTGTTCCTGCTTCGCTCCAATGCTCTCGTACAGTCAAGATTAAGACAATACAAACCAATAGAAGTGAACAAAGCACATTCTATTCAACAATTAATCTATGTATATGATCAAGGAGTTATACAATAAAGTGCAATTAACTTTATGGGAAAGGGACACATTACTGTATTATATTGATAGAAAGTAAAACTTACAACCTCAGCCTTGATGTTGCAAGCCTCCTTTCGATGACCCCTAGCTCTGACACACACACTTGCTCACTTGTATGAAGAATATCGACCACCTTTGATAAACTTGTTGGAGTTCTTTAGCTGTTGTAGCTTCAGTCCTTCACACAATCACTAAATCTCCAATTAATCTCTTGCTTGTTTGCTTGCTAACCTCTTCCATGAGAATCCCCTCAATATATAAGAGAGAATGAATTAGTTACTTGGATAGGAATGATCCCAAAATATCAGGAAAGCCAGTACTTAGATAACCATTCGAATGCCATCTCATCATTCTAGAAGATTCCCTTATAGAAGCTTCGAGAATTCTTCTTTTTTCCTTCTTTAGAAAGTGTTCGCACCCTAGCTGTTATACACAGTGCGAACTTCTCGCACTCTGGCTTAAGGTAGCCTGCGAGAATCATACATTCTCACAGGAAAATGTATTGGTAGCCTGCGAACCTTCCTTAAAAATGATATTTTTGGTAAAAGAAGAAAGTAACCTTTCTCAGGAGAAAGTTCTAATGAAGAGCTTGAGTGTACCATAATCAAAACATCATCATGAAAACCAAAATTATGGGTAACATTGAGGCTACCAAGGAGACATATCTAAGTACCTCTAGTAAAAAAAATAGGTACTGGATCATTATAATTTCTTAGTTACATCCTGTGGAAATTACGGTTTTTGATTGGTCCTAAAATCAATTTCAAACAAGTCATCGTGGCATTTTCGCTAAAAACAATTAAGTAGGGTTTCAGACTATGAAATTTTCAGGATTTTGAGGAAACGTATATAATTACATGTTGTACAAATTTCAGATTCATTTTCATTATATATATATATATATATAGATATAGATATAGATATAAGTGACATATATGAAGCTTGGAAAGTCCAAATTAAGTTTCACTAGTTCTATTGGAACTTATACAAAAAATATTATTTTAAATAAAGGTTTTATATGAAATAATGTACATGTGGCATACCATAAAAGTTTTCTATCCAAAAGTGGATCATAATAAACAAGTTGTAGGAAAGTTACCATAACTTTCACTTGGAACATCAAATTTTGGTCAAACTTGTGTCATTGCAGAGAAAACATATTAGAGTACTACAAGCCAAAATTCCATACTCAAAAGGGTCGAAATTTCATAGATACATTAGGAGAAAGATCATCCAACAAGATAGCCTAAAAAAATAGGGTTTTAAAGGTACATCACTTACAATTGACACAATATTTTATTGGAAGATATATTTTTGGTGATTCAAAATTTGCGATAAATGGAAAATAGAGGAGTATTATTATTTTTATACCACATGGCTAGGGGTGAACTATAAAAATTACATCACAAATTAAACCTCCAAAAATATCATCCATAACTCATGAAGAAAATGAGGAGATACATACAAGCTATCCAAATTGGAGGACCAACTTAATGACTTGAGTGTTAGGTCAATAACACTTAATTAGGTGGAAAACACACAAAAAAAATACAATATATGGAAAAGAAGATGGATAGAAATAGGGATCAAATGGAAACAAATATGGATGAAAATAAGAATCAAATGGAAAAGAAGATGGATGAAAATAAGAATCAAATGGAAAAGAAGATGGATGAAAATCATAATCAAATGGAAAAAAAGATGGATCAATTGGAAAAGAAGATGGATAAAAATATGAAAGAGTTGAAAAATTCCATGTCAACTATCATACAAACCCTAGATGGGGGGCTTTCTAAAAGTGACATTTTAACCCAAGAGAATCATGAAAATAAAGGCAGTATTCATACTGAACAACCTTCTAGTAATAAGAATTTTTAAGGGGGATTTAACTCTAATAGTGGATTTCATCACGGATGGGTTCCTAAGGGTGTGAATTTTCCCAATATTGGATTAAATAACTTTGATGGAACATGAGTCTTTACATGGGTGAACCAAATGAATAAATACTTTGAATTGCATAATATTATGGATGATAAGAAAAGTATTTCCTTAGTGACTTGTACTTTAAGATAAAACCCTATAAATGGTATCAATGGGTTATCAAAAGGAAGCCCTGTTCTTATAATTATACTTGGATTTTATATACAAGATACTTAGAAGAACAGTATGGAAAATTTTGGGAACAAGACTACTTTAGTCAATTGACAAAGTCAAGCACTTAGGTGATATTGAAGATTATAATTTAGAATTTTGGGTGTTGGACACAAGGGTGGATAACATAAGCGATGAACAT
>ML831877.1:0-30943 GCA_009831015.1 Picea engelmannii | reverse complement strand
AAAGGTTTCGTCATAGTCTTCTCCCTCCTTCTGGGAGAACCCTCTGGCCACGAATCTTTCCTTATATTTATCCACGCTTCCGTCTGTTGCATGTTTGATCTTGTATACCCATTTTGAAGTTACAACTGATTTCTCTTTAGGTCTGGGTATAATTTCCCATACTTCATTTCTCATAATGGACTGGTGTTCTTCCACCTTAGCTTCTTTCCATTGTTCCTTTTTAACTGCTTCTTCAAATGTAGTAGGTTCTTCATCTAGAATCTTTGTCATGTATGTTGCATAACTTGAGAATCTTTTCAGTCTTTTAGTCTTCCTGGATGTTCCTTCTAGAACCTTGATTCTTTCTGCATCTTCTAAGGTTCTCTATTTCTGCCTTGAATTCTTGGAACTTGCTGAATACTTCATCTTTTGACTTCAGTAGGTACAGCCACGTCTTCCTTGAATATTCATCTATGAATGTTAAGTAGTAGAGAGCTCCTCCTAAGGATTTGACTGGCATTGGACCGCAAACATCTGAGTGTATTAGATCTATGGTTTCCTTAGATCTATTGTTGTTGCTTGGGAATGGTTTCTTAATGTTCTTCCCAAGGGCACATCCCTTGCAAATTCCTTCATGTGTAGACTTCAATTCTGGTATCCCTTCAACCATCTTCCTGAGGAAAGATAATGCTTGATAATTGATATGAGCGTACCTTCTATGCCAAAGCTCATTAGGGTTGACTTCATCATGTACTAGGGCTTCTTCATTTCGTTCAAGTAGTCTATATAGATTCCCTTCACGTCTTCCAATAACCCTAGCATCTTCTATGCTGGAATCTTTATGCCATGATAACACTTTTTCATCTATGAAGGCTATTTTGTTTCCTTTGTCTTCTAAACATGATATTGATACAAGATTCTTTTCTAAACCAGGTACATATAGAACATTTCTTAAGTGGACATGATTACCTGATTCCAATTTGATAGAGGCTTGTCCAAATCCTTCGACGGGGTAGGTGCGTTTGTCTCTAAGCTCCACTTTGTACGATGTCTTTCTCTCATTTAGTTCTGAGAGTCTAGCTTGATCTCCCATCATGTGCCTGGAAGCTCCACTGTCGATTATCCACATATCGTCTTCAATTGTCCCGGTAAGTGTTGAGTAATGTAAGAGACTGATTGTTTCGCACATGTCTTTGGTTGACTGATAACTAGTCATGCCTTGATCCAAAACTTCAACTGTGTCATTTCTCTCTTCTGAGAAAGTCAATAGGTGCGCTGGGTTAGGGCGCATCTGGATATATTCTCCTTGAGCAATATGCTCCATCACAAGGTGCTGGATCTGAGAATTAGGGTTTCTGCAACTGCTACTACTAGTAACCCTAGCTGCAGTTCTTTGGAAATTGCTCCTACTAGTAACCCTAGTGGCAGTTCCTTAATGAGCTCAATACCTAGCAGTTATCTTTCCTTCCAGTGTTTTAGGCTGACTGAAGGGGGTGTGGGCCCATAATCTGTTAGAATATAGAGGATTGTGCTCGTTTAACCATTAACGATACCCTCGTCACCCAACCACGGGCCTTAAGCCACCCTCCGAGCACCTTGAACTTGACTAAGAAGAGAATTCTAGCTGCAATATATAGCCAAGAGAGGCTAAATGCACCAAGCAAAAGAATAGAAACTAAACTGAACAGATGATCCCATCCAGAAGCTAGCGCACCACTTTCTACCTCTCCTAGAAAACCTGCGCACCAAACTGTTGTTGCCTGCAACTGCCTGGGCAGATATTGCTCTCACTGCAACTGCTGGAATGACAAATAATGAAATTGGCACCCTGTATTTATAGTGGACTGGCCAGTCTAACTGGGGCTGACCTGGCCAGTCTAACTGGGCCGACTTCTCCTTCTGGGCATCAACAAATTCAATATAAATATATTTTTTCAGCCGACAACCTTTCTAGGGTTTGCTTCAATTCTTTGCTTCCTTCCGGAGGATTCTAATCTCATCATAGGTCATAATAGAGGTTCATACCTCCCGAAGCTACCATAATATTAACAGCTATGAGGCTATTATCTCTACCACCCGTCGTACTGATGAATCCTTTTCCACATAACCAGCACATGGCCTCGAGCTCCTCAAATGTCGAAAATGTGGTTGGTGGTAGTCAAAATTCGTTGTTGCAAGATGGTGACCATTTGTGTATCAATATGGTCGATGTGAAAGTTAATATAGCCACTCGATCTTGAGATTATAGCTCTTCACAAAATATACCTAGTCTATAATCTCATCCTCTTCCTTCGGAGACGAATTTACATATTGAAATACCAGAGCCACCGCCTCGTATTCTGAAAGGAGTACTCAAGCTTTCTACCCACAATCCAAATGCTAGAGCCTCCCAGAACTACTCTATTGTTGAGGACCTGAGTCAAACCCCTTGTGCGATGTCATCTTTGGAGGTACTCCAGACATGTCCTTCACTGAGGAATTCCTTACTATCTGCGTTAGGAGCTCTAGAACCTAGTGGCTTGAAAGTTATCAAGTTTGATGTCACAGATGTGAATCCTTTCTTTCCTTACCATGTGGCATTCCAAATCCACGTGGGGTACTCAAAGTATACCATCAAACGTCCAGTTGTTGATGAAGGCTTTGCTACATGTGTGATGTCCCTGATATGTTGGAAATATCTCGGTTCTCTGACTCTTTCTAAATCATCAAACATGTTGACTACTTTTGATAGTGATTCCTTCCACCCTCACGGTATTCTTCTTTACTTTCCGGTCCAGTTAGGTGGGAAGATGGTAGAGGTGGAGGTCAGGGTATTTGATGTGCCTCATGATTATAACTTGTTATTAGGACACAATTGGACCTATGATATGGTGGTCATCATATCGTTTGTCTTCCGTACTCTTTGTTTTTCTCATGAAGGGAAGATCGTGATGATCGACCAATTATCCTTTGCATACGTTAGTATCAATGCATCTGTTGGACCATCAATCCCTGTGATCGACAATTATCATCCACCAACTGAGAATATCAATGTCGAAATGTATTCTTACCTTATGGGTACTTTCGACTTCACAACACCGAGTCAACATGTTTATGCCATGTCCAGTATGCATGTTTCGACAGGGAGGTCCATTCCTTTCTGCACTTCCTATTTTAGTGATCCGTGGACCCTACCTTCCCTGACTTTGTCTTTTGAAGGTCATTCGCATGATAGAATGGCCATGCCATTATTGGTAGTGGATATTGCGTATCAAGTTGTTCTTAACTGTTCCGCTGATCCTGATCATGTTACCTCACTGACGGATGAGGATGATCCCATTCTTAGGCCCGTGTGGGCCACTTCGTTGTCTTGTTCACATGACTGCCTCGATGGGACTTTTCCTTCAAACGAAGATATCAACGAATACATGAATGGTTTTGACAAACCTTGGGACGATATGCATCACCGCTCTTATTTTCTCCCAGATCTTGAAAGGATCGAACAAGATGACTTTCGATCTACTTTGAGTGAGATAGTCGGTCACGCTATAGTTCCACTTGGTACACACGACATTTACATCGAAGGAAATATGGTGAATATTTTTCCTACCATCACAATCGATATCTCTCGTACCCCTGGCAAGATTGAAAACACACATATCGGTGCGGATTGTTCACCAGAAGATATCTTGATATACATCAAACTCTTCAAGGAATTCTGAGATGTATTCGCATGGTCATATGAAGAGATGCTAGGAATCGACCCGCGTATTGTCGAGCATGAGATTAGAACTTATCTGGATGCTAAACCTGTTCGACAATGTCTTAGAGTTGTCAATCCCCGGAAGTCCCCTGCTATTAAAGAAGAGGTGGAGAAGCTACTTAATGCTGGCTTCATCTACCTAGTTCCCTTGACTGAATGGGTATCCAATCCTATTCCTGTGAATAAAAAACAAGGAACTATTCATGTATGTATGAACTTTTGTGACCTAAACAAGGGATTTCCTAAAGACAACTTCCCGACACCTTTCATCGATTAGATTCTCAATGAGTGTGTGGGAAGTGAAGTGTTTTCTTTTATGGACAGGTTTTCAGGGTACAACCAAATTCAAATTAAACCTAAGGATCAACACAAGACGGCATTTATTTGTCCTTGGGGTACTTTCGCATACCGGAAAATGCCTTTCAGAATTAAAAATGTTGGAGCAACCTTCCAATGTGCCATGAACTCCGCATTTCACAATCTTAAGCATATAGTCGAAGCTTACCTTGATGATCTTTCTTCTCACTCTCATAAGAGAGAAGATCACTCTACGCACCTTCGGCTTGTTTTTCAAAGATGTCACTACTATAGAATCCGGTTGAACCCTCACAAGTGCATATTTTGCGTTAGGTATGGTCGTCTTTTGGGATTTCTAGTTTCAGAGACCGGGATCATGGTAGATCTGTTAAAGTTTGAGGAAATACTTCGATTGTCTCCCCCGTGCACTATTAGACAATTTCAAGTTTTACAGGGGAAGCTAACTTTATACGTCGGTTTATAGTAAATTATGCCAATATCACTAAGGGTTTCATGCACCTTTTGAAGAAGGACACCCCTTTTATCTGGGATGAGAAAGCCCAGGAGTCCTTCAATGCTTTGAAGAAATCCTTGGTATTGGTGCCTCCATCGAAGTCTCCTGACTACAGTAGGGATTATTTTCTTTATATCACGTCTAAGGAGACGATTGGTATTTTTTTGTTTCAGCAGGATGATGAGCTCCGTGAGCACATCATCTACTATCTTAGTCGAAACTTAGTCATTCCTGAGCTTAATTATTCTCATGTGAAAAGATATCTTTGGATTTTGTTCATGCAATACAATGTTTGCATCATTTTATATTACTTTTCAAGACTATTGTGGTTGTCGATGTCAATCCATTTCAATACGTCCTTACCGGGCGTATCATAGTAGGAAAATATAATAAATGGATAGTCACTTTACAATATTTTGATCTCGATTTCTCTTCTATGAAATCCAAGAAATCATTGGTATTCGTGGATTTAATATTCGACTTTACATAATTAGATGAGGATGTTATCCATGTTGATTCAATTACAGACGAAGACATTTTTCTTGTCTCTTCATCCGACCCTTGGTATGGAGACATCGTTCTCTATATTCAAACTTTGAACTTCCCTCGGCATCTCTCATGAGATGACCGATGACATGTAAGGTATCAAGCTAAGAATTATACTATCATCAGTGACAATTTGTATCGTCGAGGAATAGACAATATCTTGCGTCGTTTTTTCACTCACGGAGAATCTGAGTCAGTACTGAACGATTTCCATAGTGGGGCTTGTGGTGGTTATCTATCTGGGCTTGTGACAACCCAAAACATTTCGTGAGTCGATTATTTCTGGCCTTCTATATTTAAATATTTTATTGAAGTGGTTAAGAAGTGTCACCCCTACCAAGTGTTCACTTGGAAAATGCACTCACATCTAGCCCCTCTTCACCCAGTCATTACCGTTGGTCCCTTCACCAAGT
Organism: Picea engelmannii; assembly: GCA_009831015.1. Classification (NCBI taxonomy): domain Eukaryota; kingdom Viridiplantae; phylum Streptophyta; class Pinopsida; order Pinales; family Pinaceae; genus Picea; species Picea engelmannii. The sequence goes on along the minus strand of ML831877.1, from coordinate 25,452 downwards.
GGGGGGTGGACTTCATGGATTCCAACCCAACTTCGGTTGGGGGGCATCAACACATTATCATGGTCATCAACTAATTTAATAAGTGGTTCAACGCCATGCCTATAGTTAAATCCGATGGGAAGACTGCCACCTTCTTCGTATTCAATCAAATTATTTATCGATTCGGTATCCCGAGTGAGATTGTCACTGATCATGGTAGTCACTTTCAAAACAAAATGATGGAAGAACTAGCATCTAAATTGGTGTTTATACATGGTCATTCTTCTCCTTATTACCCCAAGGAAAATGGACAAGTAGAGGCCATCAACAAATCTCTCAAGACCATTTTTCAAAAAACTGTCAACCAGAGTAAGTCCAACTTGCACATTATGCTATATCCCACTCTGGGCATACCAAACCTCGGTCAAGACTGCCACCGTATTTTCCCCTTTCCAGTTAGTAGATGATGTGAAGTTGATATTACCTATTGAATGTGAAATACCCTCTCTTAAGTTGGTAGTTTTGCTCCTACCTGACACTTCCAATCTCGAGCGACGCCTTGTACACCTAGAGAGTCTTGACAAGAAGCGTTGAGATGCTTCTACGACTATCGAGGCAAACAAAAGACATGTCAAGGTCTAGTATGATAAGTCTGTCTTTCCTCGGTTGTATGTTGAGGGTGACTTAGTCCTCTTATATGATCAATCCAAATAACCACTGGGGGCAGGCAAGTTTAAACCCATGTGGCACTCTCCTTATATAGTGAGGATTTTTTTAGAAAAAGGAGCCTATGAGTTAGAATATTATGAAGGGAATATGTAGGTCGAGACCAAGAATGGGATCTACTTGAAAAGATATTACGCTTGATCCCTAAGCTTAGGAGGAACTCTTTGTATACTAATGTACTTTAGTGTATATATTTTTCCCTTTATTTTCGTCTTCATCTTTCTTATCAAGTTTTCACTTGGTTGGAAGATTTCAATGGACTCTTCAATCTACCTAGGATTCGTAAATGGAGCCATTCGTCATACACATAACTTGGCTTCCATCGCTTGGGTGGTTTACTCACCCAAGGGTCTACTGGTGTCTTCAGGTAGTGTATGCCTAAGGCCATCCACGAATAATGTGGCTGAATATAACGTCGTTATAGAACTTTTGCTCGATTCTGTATCAAATGGTATTCTCTCTTTAGAGGTTCACCTAGATTCCCATTTAGTAGTATGTCAGTTGAACGACAATTACTGCGTTCGTGATCCTACTTTACTCTAAAAATTCCTACAGGTACACCTTTTAGAATGACAGTTTGATTTTATTACTTATTATCACATTCCTAGGAGTTCTAATCATCTATCCGATGCTTATGCTAATTTCATTTTAGATTGGAATTTGTCACATAACTAAATCAAAGAAAACCATCTCATCAATCTACACATTGTAAATACAAGTAAAGTCGGAGATCCTTGTTTTATATATATTTCAAAAAATATGGTGTTTATTGTACAAAATTGGGGCTAATACTCTCAATACACATATACAGCCGATACTACAATATCCAGGACATACACGCCTATGGTGTCGGATGTGTGTCATGGTAACAAACTACAGCATTTGTGAGACATCGAAAGACTCGTACCTAAGCTCTGGGCACACCAATCACTTGCCACTGCATGGCTTCCGATAGATCCTCTACTTGAACGATGGGAATCCTATGAGTCAAATGAGACAGGTTACTCTGCACGTTTTGTATGGATCTCTTAGCTTCTCCTCTCACTGCCTCGTCTCCCCGGTTCCTCTGTCGATGTTTAGGAAGCCCTTACGGTCGTCCCAGACCCACGTCTACATTACACAAGTGTCTAGTTAGTACTTAAGAATCATCCAAAAATATTTTTGTTTCACTATACAAAAACAAAATAAAATGAAATATTTAAAAACATTTGAAATACATATGTGCCCGTAGGTGGTCCCTGGTGGGAGTGGCATGTCCAGATCCCCTCTGAAGTCGATCCCTGTATAGGGATAGTCATCCGGAGAAATGACCTGTCATTGCCACCAGTAGAAGAAATCCTTGTTGTAGGGTGTGGGAACCCTACCTCCCCCCTTCCTCTCATTACCTCGGTCCACCATGCCATGGTTGGATTGCAAGGTCCTCTCGGAAGAATATTGACTCTATTTCCCAAAACTAGAACCCGCTCGAATAAAAAACTACACAAGATAGAGGTGAACTTGAAGGTCCTCTTGCTACCTTGTTTGCACTCTGTCAATTGGCTCTTCATATTTTCCAGTAGTGACATACACTAGTCATATACTGTGGGTCTCAAGCACTCTAAAACATAGAATATGAGTGGCCTCAATGCCTGGTGCAACGAAGCCAAACCTGTGATCCTAGTTAACACGAGGACAACAATCTTCAGGCTGAGATTGTTTATCGCTCAGATGGGGAGTTGGCTCCCGACCTTTGGATTCCCTACTACACAGTGGGTGTCTATGTACTCCTCTATTTTCATTTTTCTCCCTTATCCTTGTGATTTTAGGTTTACAACCTCTCCTTGGCGTGACAATCTAGTCAAAAAGTAGATATCTTCTACTTCAATCCTCAATGGTTTCCCATCGAGGTTGAAGCTTTCACTCTTAGGGTCTGAGTTACCCACAAGCATCTCAAGCAACCTCACCTAGGCCCTCATCCCTCTGAGTGCCAAAAATTTATATAAGCCATATCTTTTCAAGGCTATTTGGGCCCCTGGATCTTGTTCCATAGTAGCATCTACTTCTCGTGCTCTCTTTCCCTCCATTCAAGAACCATCCTGCCAAATAAAAGTCAAAATTTGAGTTAGCAACAATAGAAATTATTTATTGCGTACTTGTACGCGAGCTACTTCACTTACATATGTGTATAGGGATGGGTATACATGCCCTGCAGTTTTCACAGTTCCATATAACCCATCGTATACGTGACCCGATAAGGGACATCCTGCATACACCAAATTACACAATTTACGCCCTAAATTACTCAAAATTTGAAACCTAAAATTTAATCCACTAGAAAGGAAAGGGAGGGGAAGATGAGTTACCTGGTCCAGACGGTTTTTGATTTCGTTTCCTAACGCTCCCACAATCACCAGTTGAATCTTGGAGGTATTTTGGTCTAAATTTCACTATTTGGGTAAAAACTCAAAATGACATAGTAATTTTTGGTTTTGTTACGATTTATAACAGTTTGTACCCACTTTCTATAGTTTTTAGTCATTTTTTCACCTAATGGACTAATACAAAGGTGGATTGAGTTGGTTTTTGTAGTTTTTACCAGGGATTCTTGTGTATTTCAACGTTATGTTGGTCGTTCGTCACCACGGGAAGGTATTTTCACTACCCAACATATAGGATAGGTATCCATTCCATCATGCATTTTTTTCATTATCCTATAACTATCAATTTTTATGCCTTAGATACGAACCCATTTGTTGCGACACAAAACCTTCCATCTGCTATAAGTAATGTCATTATCAAGTGGTAGAGACTTATCGAACATGGGTGCCCTAGTTAGATTCCCTACTTCATTTGGTGCCCATGCATAGATGTTTTCCATAGGACTGGGAGTCCTTTATAGATAATACATGACTTTATGTTGAGCCTCATTTCTCACTCATAAACATGCAAACTTATACCTAGAGGACACCCAACCGAATTTAGTTTAATCTCTTTTCCAACTCATCTTCAAAAAGAGAAAAGATTGTCAAGTGAACTTGTCTCTTTCACACTTGTAAATTGGACTTGAAAGGATGTCTATTTGGCACAATTTTATCCCTTTTTCACACCAATTAGACTGAATTCCATGAAAAAGGACATTTTTTGGCATTAAGTTGTGATTGCATCTCATGCCTTTTCTTGTCCTATTGAGCCTATAGTCGGTTCTCACTTTGCGTTATAAACTGTTTTCTTCAGTAGTTTTTGCATCCTCAACCAAACAGAGCCTCATTTATATCCTTTGCAATTTGACACCCTATACCTAGGGGGGAACATTCCCTTGAGTGTCCATCTCTCGCATGCATCTCCTTGCATTGAGCATGGATATGTTCCACTGTTGGAACTAGTTTTGCTTACTTGCAACACTCGTTTCCTCCTCTGTATCATAAAATTCATTTTTCTATGAAAAACAAAAAAAATACGGGTAGGAAGGGAGTATTATATTATATTGGCAGCAGTCATGTTGCCTTTGAATAGAGCACAAAGTTATTGATTCCATTTATCATAATAATTTTGGGATTAGCATGGCCTTATGAAGCTGAGCCCGTTATAGAGTCTTCTCTATCGACTGGTTATTCTTCCATTCCCTATACAGAATTTCATTGATGCCTCCTTCATCTCATGTTTCCATCATTGAGTCTATGATGTTAGAGTCTTCCATATGTCTCATGCTCTTATTCAAAGGAATTCTATCAAACTGTGTTGGCCACTTCTCAAAACTCTTGACTTTGCATGTCGGCCATACCCTCAGTTTGTCTTAGAATCACATGATACTGTAGTCCTATCATTCACCCTAGTCCTACTTTCATCATTGGTAGGCAACCTTGAACCCAAAAATCAACTCTTCATCATTGGTCATTGACTGGGTGGTTTCCCTTTTGTTCGACGATAAGACATCTATTCACACATTGGGATTCGTGCAGTGTCTTGGATTCCATTAGCCTTATTGGTGGTTTCCTCGCCTTTTTCAGCATTTTTTATCATTGGCTGTTATTCAGAGGGTCTTTTTTGTGTACCACTTGCACTTGCCACACACAAAAGACACACAGGGTCGTTGGTTCATGAACATGTTCTTCGTCCGATTTCCTCCAAATAATGAAGCTCCTGCTTTGTACCTCATGATTACTGATGAGAGATGCCTTAATTCTCTCCTTTCAATGGGTCTCCTTCCATCGAGTTCAACTCATCTATTTTGGAAACGAGACCTAGAGTCTTATGAGTACCTTGAGGCTTGCAGTAATTAGTGGTAGGTTCTCTCGCCATCGACAGTTGGGAATACATAAATGTCTCCTGATCGATGGATTCTTCAGGTGTTCGACACCGTATCCTTTATTCACACTTGTAAGAATGTACTCAGTGCCTTGATACCTACTTTCATTATCGGTGGGTTGTCTCGTGTTTGTTGATGGTATACCTCAATGACCGATAATCAAGTGATATCTCATTGTGTTCGACCTCAACTCCTTTATTCACATGATGTAGACTTGCACCTTTGGTGGATTGTGTAGAAGACTTGAAGACATTGGACCAAATATAAGATAATATTCCTGAGTTTTTGCTTCCTTTTCATTGGACCAATACCTATAGGACTTCAGTGATCATGGGAGATCATATTGTACTCCATTGTATACAGATATCTTCAGATTGGTGTTGAGACTGGCTCTACCGGGCCTTGTCTATGACTGTGACAGCCATTGGCATGTAACCACATTTGTATTTTCCTATTCATGGCCATAGATAGTTGTTTGGTATATTTTCACATGGATCTTCAGTGTAATTATATTGGCAACCATGTATGCAAAGTCAGTACAGAATGTAATGAGAAACTAGTTATTCCAGCTAGTTCCCCATCACTCCACTTTTGCGTTGTTTATAACGTATTTTGGCCATTGCGGATACTCCTCTGACCTCACACATTAGGGGGCATTTGTTATAGAAATATTTTCCTCACCCTATGTAATCTTGCATAGAAGGCCCTTTTCCATTACCCCATGCAGACTTATCATCCCTGTTTGTAAATCCCAGAGCTAAAAATACATATTTTTCCACATGTACGCATCTTGCCTACTATACAACATGTGTATATACAGGTTGCACCACTACAACCCGTGTACATCAGGATTTGTGCCAAAAAATTAAAATTAATGTCAGGTTTCCATGTCACGACAGGAGATCTGTGAACCTTGGCCTTCCATATACTGGAAATGTTATGACTTGACCCTTCAGTTCCATTTTGAAGGCTATAAATGGGCCAATTCCGAGCTATGGAAAGAGGAGAAAGAATTCAACTTTGAGAGAAAAGTTACTCTGGAGAAATTATTTACTTCATATTGAGTCTTCATCGCTTTGTCCTTTAAGTTTGAACACAGTGTTTAGCCCCGAAGATATTCCCTTATTGATTGAGAACCTCATTGTTTATCTTTTATGGGATTAACTTTGGTGGAGGATTGAAGTGGTGGAGGCCCATATGGAAGGAACTTAGTTTCTCGGTTCTGAACTGTGTCGACATGGAAGTATGTAACATTTTCACTTTTGTTGATCATATATTAATAGAAATACTCTTTTCCTATCCAATTGATATCTTGCAAATATTTGAATTATTATTCCATGGGTGTATTTGTCATGTTTATTAATGGATTATTCTATTGAATGTGCTAACATCATTTATTATCACCATATGTTTGATTTGCTTGGTTGTTGAGGACTAGTTGCAGGTATATCGCTTTGGGTCAAGTGCTCAATGATGGACTTCATCGAACTTATGGATCAGGTAGGCATTTTATCTTGTCTTGCTAGCATATTTGTTTACATAACATACTTGATAAAAGAGTTGATTTCTATAGTCATTTCCATCTGTTGTGGTTTACCCTAGCCATAGAGAGATTTTCCTCATAATAATATAGGATACAGGTCCCACTCTATCTAAGACCTCAAAGGGTCCACAATATCGAGGTGCCATATTGGCACAAGATCCCATTCTCAGGGAACTCTTCTTGGGCCTAACTCTAAGATAGACACGGTCTCCTTTCTTGAACTCTTTGGGAGTTATATTTCTGTCGGCATAACTTTTCTGTCTATACTGAAAAATTTTCATATTTTTCTTTATCTGAATCACTTGTTGTTTCATTTATTTTAGCATGTCGTGTCTGATTGAAATTCTATCCACTGGATTACTCCAGCTGACTGGATTATTGCACTGTCTACCATAAAGGGCTTCGAAAGGGCTCATCTTCAGTGACTCTTGATAACCATTATTGTAGGCAAATTCTACCAGTGGCAGGTAGTCTTCCCACTTCTTAGGCTGATGCATTACATGCATTCTTAACATGTCTTCTAATATTCGGTTTCCTCTTTCTATCTGTCCATCAGTTTGAGGGTGATAGGCTATGCTAAACAACAATTTAGTCTCAAAACCATCCATCAAGGATCTCCAAAAGATTGAAGTAAATTTAATGTCTATGTCAGATACAATCTCCCTAGGCATTCCATGCAGTCTGAATATCTCCTTCATGAAGATGTTGACAATATCTATTTCCTTGCAAGTTTATTTGACAGGAATGAAGTGAGCAGACTTGCTCAATTTGTCCACTACTACCATGATGACATCATTTTTCCTGGTCGATTTTGGTAATTTGGTGATGAAATCTATGGAGATGGTCTCCCATTTCCATTCTAGAATTGGTAGAGGTTGCAACAACCCTGTTGGGTGATGGTGTTCTGCCTTAACCTGCTGGCATTCTAGACACTTAGCTAAATAATCAGCTATTTCCTTTTTCAATTGAGGCCAATAGAATTGTTTTCTAGTGGCCGTAATCATTTTCTGATAACCTGGATGACTAGTATATATTATCTTGTGAAATTCGTCCATTATAAACCTCTTCAAGTCATCACAACTTGGGATACACAATTTGTTTCTGTAAGTCAGCAGACCTTCATCCAGCATATGATATCCTTCATACTTTATCCCCATGGGCTCTTGCTTTAAATACAATGTCACGGTCTTGAACAATGCATCTGTTTCTTATGCATTCATGAGTCTTTCCCTGACATTCGTTTCATAGGTGCTCACCGCTTCCAGGTGAATCGTTTTCATACTTCTGCTAAGGGCATCGACCACCCTATTTTCCTTTCCTTTGATGTGTTTGATCTTGAAATCAAACTCACTAAAGAGATCCATCCACCTATATTGTCTAGCATTGAGTTTCGGTTGATCAAACAAGTGCCTCAACCCACAGTGGTTTGTCATAAGTATAAATCTCGTACCTAGGAGGTAATGCCTCCACATTTTTAAAGCATGCACTATGGTAGCCAATTCTAGATCATGGGTTACATAATTGATTTCATGCTAATTCAATTTTCTGGATTCGTAGCAAACTACAGGTCCTTCTTGTATAAGGACTCCTCCGAGTCCTTCCTTGCAGGCATATGTACACACAAGGAAATCATTATCAGGGTCTGTGATATTTAGCATGGGTGCGTGAGTCAGAAGGAATTTCAGTGCCTGAAATCTTTCTTCACATTCCGATGTCCGAATGAATTTAACCCCCTTTTTCTGAAGGGCAATGATTGGACAACCAATCTTGGAAAATCCTTTTATGAACCTTCTATAGTATCCTGCTAAGCCCATAAAGGATATGATATCAGATACATCCTTTGGTGTAGTCCATTCCATAATAGACCTGATCTTGTTAGGGTCTACTACCACTCCTTCTTTAGAAATAACATGTCCTAAGTAATGGACTTGTTTCTGGAAAAGGTCACACTTTCTAAACTTAGCGTAGAGTTGATGATCTCTTAGTACTTGAAGTACAAGTCTAAGATGTTCTTCATGATCCTCCCTTTTCTTGGAGTAGATTAGGATATCATCAATGAATACCAATCAAAATATGTCTAGGAATTTGCTGAGTACATTATTCATCAAGCACATAAAAGTGGGGGGGGGGGGGCATTGGTTAATCTAAATGGAACCACCACAAATTCATAGTGACCATACCTTGTCCTGAAGACTATTTTGTGGATGTATTTATCCTTGATTCGGACTTGATAATATCCAGACCTTAAGTCGATATTTGAGAAAATGAAAGAACCCTCTAATTGGTTGAACAAGTCATCGAGTCTTGGTAAGGGGTACTTGTTCTTTATGTTTGTCTTATTGAGTTGTCTATAATCTATGCACAATCGGAGTATGCCATATTTTTTCTTCACAAAAATGACTGGTGCTCCCCATGGAGACACACTAGGCCGAATGTATCCTTTATCCATCATTTCCTTTAGTTGTAGCTTGAGCCCAACTAGCTCAGGTGTACTCATCATATAGGGTGTCCTAGACACTGGCACTACTTCTGGTGCAATCTCTATGGAGAATTCAATGTCTCTTCTCAGAGGGAGACCTGGTACCTCTTCCGGAAACACATGTCTATACTCCCTTAATGTGGGGTGGTCCTCTAGGTTTGGTCTATCATCCTCCATAGATTCCAACACCTGTATTTCATATAGAAGACATCCCTTTCTGTAATACTTTTTCATTTGAAGGGTTGATATTTGTCTCACTGAGACAGGCTTCTAAATCCCTTGGAGGGTTATCTTTCTCCCTTCTTCATTTACACATTCTAAGGTTTTATGGTAATAGTCCAACTTAGTTTTAGATGCAACTAGCTAGTCCATACCAATCAACAGGTCATAAGATCCTAGGGAAAGTATGTTAAGGGTAGCTTGGGTGGGGAATCCATCCATAATGAATTGGTAAGTTGGTATGGCCTCTGCTACTTTCTTTTTGTGTCAGTGGCTATTTGTATTAGACATGGCTTAACATGCCTAACTGGTTGCATTTTACAATTATCAATAGTCTAAGGGGCCACATAACTCAAATTAGAACCAGGGTCAATTAAAATAGAAATTAGATGGTTGGCGATCATACCTTCCATCTCCACCACTGAATCTTGGTGGTCAACTTGTTTATTATCCACAACTACATAAATCTGTGGCATAATCCTAGCCACATTATTGATAGTGGTAGCTTCTTGGATGTTGTAAACTCTCCTAATGTTCTTCTCTCTGTGTGGACAGTCCCTCAGTAGATGTTCTTCTCCACAACCCCAACATTTCAAGGGTTCCTTCTTTGGGTTATCCGTCTTTCATGGGGTTGCTCCAAAAGGTTTATTTCCACTCTAGGAGGGGAATTGTTTTTGATATACACTTCTATTAGGAAGTATTATCATAGAGTCCTTCTTATAGTTCTTATATCTTGAGGATTTGAACCCCTTCTTATTGAATCTCGAACCTCTCTTCTTCTTCCAATCCTCACGAGGTTTTGTTTGACTCTTGAGTTGTTCATAACAATACCTCACCTTCCGAATAGTGTCTTCTAAGGTCATTGGCTCGTCAAAATCAATCTTTTTCTAGTAGGTCTGAGGTAACCCACTGATAAATATTTTCACTTTTACCTTTTCATCCTTTATGTAGGGAACATACCTCAGCAGCTGAAGGAATTTATTAACATATTCCTCTATGATGAGTTGTCCCAACTTGAGTTCATATAACTCCTTAGTCCTCCCATCAAAGTATTTCTCTGATAGATACTTCTTATTGAAGTGTTTCTCAAAGTGTTTCCATGATAATTCCTCTTCATGGATTCCTTTCACATTCTTAAGGTCTTCCCACCAAATGGAAGATTTTCCATTCAGGTTGAAGATGGTTATTTGAGCCTTCAACTTTTTGGAGTAGTCATGGACTCTAAAGTACTTATTCAAACCAAGCATCCAATCTTCTACCTCTTCCCCTTTATCAATCTCTCCATTGAAAGAGTGTGGTTTGGCTTTATTGAACTCTTCATAGTCATGACTTTTGGAATGCTTTCGCTTCTTCCCTTTCCTTTGAGAATTTGAGCTAGTTTTGCTACTAGAATATCCCTCTCAGTTGCCAGTTCCCTTTCCAGAGGAATCTCTCGATGACTATCCCATTTCTCCAAGTTGGACCTTCCTCAAGGTAATCCTCCTATTGTGGCCACTTATGGGACCACGTTTTCATATCTAAGGTGGACTTTGACTTCTTTTCATATGTCATCGATCCACATGACTGGTTGCAGATCCATGATGTAGGTGTATCGGTATGTCAAACAATCTCTGCAGCAAGACTGCATTAATTCTCATTTTCTTTTCTTTCTCCTTTATCAATCTCTCGTTGTTGGCCTTTCAACTCTGTAATTCAGCCATGAGGATCCTTACACTTTCAGCCAGATCTGAAGGATTTTTCACCTCCCTCCTCTTGTTAGATTCTTTGTCTCTATTGTGGGAGCCATCCCCCAGTTCATGGTGCATCACCATCCTTTATGCTTGTAGTTTCTCACGGTTCACTAACTACTTGAGTGCTAACAAAACACCTGTTGTTAGATAACAGTCTATTAGTTCATGAACAACACATGGTACATATTTCTTAAATACAAACGCACAGTAGAAATATTTCATTATTTTCTTCAGTAAGAGTTTAACCGGACTTTTTAGGAAATATGTAAGGTAGGGAGTCACCCTTAAAATTCTTTAAGTATGGTGTTTACACAGCTCCTCCATGAGCCCAAGTAGGCCAAGTGTTGTAACCACACTCTGATACCAAATTGTAACACACCCGACCCCTGAGTGGCTTTCCTAGGGATGGGGCCTCAAAATTTCATTCTCCTTGAGCGATCAAATCCTTCATTCAGGGTTTCTAATAAACTCTGTTCATCCAGATTTTTCCATCCACGGTCGCCATGCTCAAAACCAAGTCCAGAAATGGCTAATATACCACTCTGAAGCTCCTTGGGCATTTAATGATTGAGGGCCACATGGCACCCATGTGGATCTACCTCACTCATACTATTTCCAAGTTCCTTCCTCCAAGGTGGAAGACCATCCAAAATTCGATCTCATGACTGGACTTACTCTCTTCCTCCTATGTTGACTGTGGAGGGGTTCGACACTTCACACCTATTTATTGTCTACACACGATACCGTTTGGAGTTTCGAACCTATGAAGTCCCATAAGCTCAACACATGGCTCCATCTTCCGGACTGTTTCAGTCTCTCTACACTGCTACATTTCAGACTCTTTGGAGTCCCAGTCAATTCACCAACTGTGTTGGCTAGGCAGACACGTATCAGGAACTGACACGTAGGAAGGGTCAAGGTGACACATGTTACATGTCTAATGGGCCTATAGGGAATGTGCCACACATGAATCGAGTGACATGTGGCATGTCAGCTGGGGTCCACTTCAGCCTGGGGAAATCACTACACCACATCACCCCTGGAATAACATGCTTCTAACACTCCTTAGATCTCACAGTCGAGATCCAACCACGTATATTTATAGATCTATGACTCTGGCTACCTTGGGGATTCATTGTTCAGGAGTGTTGTGATTAAAACATCCCTTATCTCCCAAAGTGCCCAATATCCAAACAAAAAGGGGCTAGCACCACGCATCCCTAGTAGATCAACAGCTGGGAAGGGACCCGTAGGATCCCTCAATCTACGATTCTGATTCCTCCGCGGCTCTGGCCCTCAAGGTTTCATAATTTGGACTAGTTGGTCAGGGAGGTCCACCTAACCACCAGGGGAACCGCCTAATTTTGGTCAACCTTACATGAAACCAAGTCTCCTGGTTATCTTCTACCAATATAAGGATGGTGAGGTTGGTCATACTCCAAATTCCTGGACTTTCGGAGTTCCGAATCCAAGGGGACATAGCTTCCTTAGGCTTAGCCTAAGGTTCCTAGGTGTTGGTCATATGGGTCCTCCCGAACGGATCTCGTCTGCTCGTCTTCCAAATGAAGAGACCTCCCATTTTCAAGGCTTCCACTCTTCTATCCTTCCTAATATTTTACCATGAAATGGTTAAGGACTTTGGTCGGGAATTTTAGTCGCATGACAAGGGGTCTGGAAGAGGTATCCTCTTCATACGGACAGGTTCAGGTCATCACGATATCTCCTATCTTAGACGTCTTACACACTTATGTCCCTGGAAGCCTCAGGAACTAAGCTGCGAATACAGACTATCAGTCAAAAGTGTAAGTTTACAAAGAGATGGAGGCATACACATCATAACCATTCCGCACAAAAGTCATTTATAAATACACATATGTATAAATCCAAGAATTCTTCCATTACTCCATTTCAAGACATAAAATAGGGAACATACTTATGAGAACCAGATAATGTGAAGTGACTACTGAAAGGGGTGCCCATTTCCACCCAACCATAGGCTCAGTCACTCCTAACAGATTTATGACTAGCCACCCCTGAGCTAGACCACGATGCTCTACGATAAAATCCTTTCTTCCAAATCAACGATAGTAGGGATGAAGGTTACTCTCCTCCTCCCACAAGATCTTGGCAATGGTTTACACGATACCAATAAAGGAGGACCAACCCCATATATCAGATCATATCATAACCCCACTAGTCATCACCCTGCAACCAGAACACTTATTTTCCAGTTCTTCCTTGAACCCAAGAGGGTAACCTCTCGTCTTTGCACTCTTCGGAGGTCTTCCTCTTCCCACCACACCTTCCTTTATTTCCTCTTTCAGCAAGGTTGTGTGTGGCTCAAATTCCCATCCCATGTTCAGGTCTGGAAGCCTTACATATGGGTGCTCTTCCCCATACCCTCATTAAATCTTGAGGAGGTCTTCCCACCTACTAGCCTGACTGTAATTCATTTATAGGTCAGAGGACTTTTTTGGTCCTGAGCAATTAAATCCAGTAAGGTGTTGATTTTGTGAAGGTTAACGCAACCATTCCTGGTCCCTTTCACCATCTATTTTCATAGCATTCATGGTCTTTCTTAGTACACCCCCCTTCCAACAGTCACACAACACTGATCCATTTTCTAGTAAATAATAGAATTTACATTCATTGACCTTTTATACAAAGGTCCATCCAATCAAACATTCGCTTCTAGTTATTTTTCCATAGTCTCTTGGCCATTATAGTTATATTTACAAACTGGGGGAAAAAGGGTGTTACGAAGAGGCTACCTCAACATTCTCACTCTTAAAATATCCAAAGAAGGAAATTCATAGGCTTCATGGGTTTCCTAAAGTAATAGTAAGTTACAAAGATCTAAAATTCACAAGAAAGTTTTGGAAAGAATTATGGAATATGAGTGGAAAAACACTATCTATGAGCTCAATATATCATCCAAAAATAGATGGTCAAACATAAATAGTTAACAAATTTTTAGAGGGTTATCTTCATTTCTATTCTCCACACAAGCAATCTCAATGGGTGAAGTAGCTTCCTCTAATAGAATGGTGGTATAATACTACCTATCACACATATACTAAGATGTCCCCATTTGAATCCATTTATGGATATCTATCACCTAGTATCTCATACGTTTTTCAGGACCAGTGCAAAGTAGATGTAATATAGTCATATATGGAAAAGACTAAAGAAAATTTGACAATTCTTAAGGAAAACCTTCAAATGGCACAAAACAAGATGAAAAATCAAGAATATCAACATCAAAGTGAAAAACAATTTGAGGGGGGTAATTAGGTATTTTTTAGACTACAACCTTATAATCAATCTACTCTCAAATAGAAGAAGAATCAGAAATTAGCTCCAAAATTTTATGGACCCTACAAGATTATTCGCAAGATTGGACAAGTGGCGTAAGAGTTATATTTTCCTTATTCTTGCATTCATAAGGCTTTTCATGTATCTTTCCTCAAAAAAAATGTGGGACAAACTATGTTAGTGCAGTCAAAACTTCTAGAATTAGATGAAGAAGGGAAGTTGTTTCTTTAACCGAAAAAAGTGAAGTTGATTCTTGAACCGAAATAAGTGATAGATAGGTGTTCTATATCTTTGCGGAATAGAACCATTATGGCACACCTAATCAAGTGGAATAATATGCCTCTAGAAGAAGCTAATGGGAATGAGTGGTTCATGAAGAAACACCCCTAATTAAAATCTTTGAGAGCAAAGCATTTTTTAAAATATATGGGCTATGTTAAGGCCATAACACTTATATACTAAGTTTATTAGTTATGGTTAGGTCAGCTTAGGGTAAGTTACATCATGCTCACTTTATCTCCTATTTATAATAAAGGAGATTCATCATGGTTAGGTCAGCTTAAGGTAAGTTACATCATGTTCACTTTATCTCCTATTTATAATAAAGGAGATTCATTTTTATAATCATCTCATCTTGTCTTGTTTTTATAACCCTAAAATGCCCTACCTATGCATACATGGCATTGGCCTTCCTACTTGCATAATTTTCCAAATCATTGCTGAGGAAATCTGTTTAAAAAACCATTTTTTGGAGAAAGTACGTGCCATGCTACACTAGTGAACGTGTACATATGCTTGATACATGCTAAAAAAACCATGTACATATGCTACCTGCACACTAAACAACTCATGTATACCTCCAAAAGTTGCAAAAAATAAAAAGTTGCAAGGAATTCGGTGGAATTGGGTGGATATTAGAGGTTTCCCAACCATTTCACCCATTATATCCCATCCCAAAACCGAATAACTATCCTTTTGTCATATAAAAGGAAGTCTTCGGGTCTCATTCCACAATCAAGCATTAGAACAGTGAAACTCTGCTCAAATTCCCTTTCCATCCTTGCCCAAGTATTTGCAACCTTTTTTGAGTTCTTTCCTCAGCAGTCCCCTTCTAGCCCCTTTCTCCCATACAGTCCCTTCCCTTCCATTGGAGGTGATAAACATATTCTGAGAAAAGGAATTTGGAAGGTGCACTCGAAGCAAAGTTAAGAGGAGCCCACACTAGGTTCACGGAGCATCGACTTGGAAAGGTTGTAATTTCCAATATTTGAATATTGAATAAAATAATTTGTTTCCCTATCCCAAATGATATATTTATGTATTTTATTTGGTTTATGCATAATGAGTTATATCTAACCCTAATTGATGAATAGAGATAGAATATTTGTAGCTTTTTTTGCCTAAGATTTGATGCATGTCAGCTTTTGGAGGAGACCAATGTCTAAGGAAGAAACGAAGCTCGAGGAGGTCAACATCAAACATTTGGATCGAAGATATTGTTCATGATTGATTCTTCTATCATTTTTTATTCATCTGTGTGGAATGTTTGGGGTAGTGTAGGAATTAGATTGAATTTTAGGGAGTCATTTCTTTGTCTATAATTAGAACCCTAGTATAGTTATAGGGGTATTTTCCCATTAGAAGAATTGACAACTCTAATGAGGAGTCTCTCTAGGGTTTTTGGAGGGTTGTTTTTGGGTTTTTAATAGGCTTCTTGATTTCCTTTTGAGTTTTATTCAATTTCTCTGAGTCTTTTAAGGGTTTCTGGTCACCTGCAAGGTGCATACTAGATTTCCCTTCCCTATCAGTCTACCTAATATTTTTGTTTTTTGAAAAGTATCAGATGTGTATGCATTCTTTTTGTCTCAGCCTACGCACATATGCACCCTGCACAGTAGACATTCTACGTACATACGTAGGCTACTAGTGCAACAACTCGTGTCTCTGTGTCTTGAAAGTGTTTTTTAACAAAGAGAGATCTATCTCTTTCCTGATATAAGTTTAGGCTTCTCAGGGATTTCTTGAACCTTCCAGAGTCTCTATTTTTGTCCTTAGCTTGGGTTAAATATTTGTTGTTAACTTGTGTCTTATTTTTCTTTTGTTTTCCCCAGAGGTTTAGAGTAAACTATCAAGTTTTAGATCCTCCTTTAGTTTCTTGTTTGAATCCATGCATTTATGCAGTTGTCTTAGGGTCTCTGTCAATCTTGGGTTCTGTTTTCTCTTTTTCCTATTTCTTTCTTTGAAAAAAAAAAAATACTTTGGTTTTTCTTGTTAAAGCAGTTCAAAAAACAAAAAATAAATCCCCTTGTCTCTCTGTGTTTCCTACATTTTTTGGCTTATTTTTAGCTTGATTTTTAAGAAAAATGAGTTGCATCGTGTATTCATCAGTTTATTTTAGCATCTTTTGTTAGTTTTGCTTTGATTGGAAGAAAATATAAAAAAAAAAAACTAGTTTGTTAGGTCTCTTTCTTTCTTTTCATTTGCTTTGCATTGTTATTTGAAAAAGAAAATGAAATTAGCATAGCATTGTGTTTTCTTCTCATCTTGAAAGCATTTCAAAAGAAAAATAAGAAAGAAAATCCTTCTTTTCCAGTGTTCTTATAAGTTTCATTATTTACAAGAGTCTAAAACACCATTAGTTGCACGATCACATCCTTTTCATAAATAAAGCCTTGAAATTAGCGCTTAACTTAAAATATATTAGACTTTCTATTTGTAGGGTTCACCGACTAGTCCAGGATTTTAGGGCCTTGAAATAGGTGTGAAGCAAAAACTCTTCAAGTCCATTGAAAACAAACATTGGAGCATGATATAGGGAGTGTCTAAAGTCCAATGTTGTAAGAGTTAGCCGGGACACCCCTCTAACACAGGGGCTGAACACGAGGTCGCGTGAGTAGACAAGATAACCCCATCAAATCCATACCAAACGTAGTGGGGATTGTATATGGAAGGTATTTATTGGAACTATATTGATCGCATTTACCTATGGAGCCTCGTGGAACTAGAATATGTTTGAGATCCTCAGTTGTCTTTCGAACCAATTTATTTTGGCACCCTTGAAGGGGTTTGGACTTGTTATCCTGCTCGTTACAATTAGCCTGATTTTTTACTGTACCCGCTTGGTGACTAACTGTGAACTGGAAACCTAGTTGTCAATTTTTATGGACTTACACGGGTGACTGGGAGTGTATACCGTGGTACCTAGGGTGGACATCGGATAGTGATTCATAGAGTATACTAGAGGGTTCTTTCATTTTCAAGTTTCACTTACACCGGTTAGTTTCTCTAGTGTCGATTGGCATAATTGTCCTTCCCACCAGTTAGTCGACTGCTTGATTTATCATTAAGGAAATTTTAGTGTGTGCTCTGTGCTCCCTAGTTTTCTATAGTGAGTTAGTCAGTCATTGATTTGGGTCTCTAACCTAAGGTGGTATATTTCCCACTCCGCCAGTCGTGAGGAATTTTCCGTCTTCCTCTTAGAAACATCAAGCTACCTCTTTATAGGCCTTGTTTTTTGTACCACCGGTTCGCTAGAGTCAGTGTGTGAGACTTTTAAGGACCTGAATGGTCCCACAATGGGAGAACATGTGCATAATATTTTCATGGAAAACATTCCTGACGATACCAACCAAGGAACCCCTTCGCAAGGGGATTCTTGTGCTTTTTCTTTCTTCGGAAATGATGGTGTCCCTTTGATGGCCACTTTGTACATTTTTGGGTTGAATGTGGGACTATCAGTTTGGTTGGGTACCATTCCAAATGTCTTGAATTCTCTTGACGCTTCTCAGTTAAGCACCTTATTTCATGGGAATCATGTTGATGTTCCTTCATCAACAATGTATTCTCCTCCTCCTTCTGCCTTCTCTATGTTGATGTTTGGACAACATTGGGAAGACAATCTCTTAGAATAATAATTAATAATATAATTATTGATTATTAAATATTGAATATCATATATAATAAGTAAATGATAATAATAAATAGTTATTGATATTCAAGGGATGCATCCTTTCATGGATGGTCACCATATGTTCCTTATATATGGAACACTCATCATTGTAATAATATATCGATTATATCTCATATGAAGAAAAACAACATGGTATTAGAGTGGGACTGGGATTTACTCCCTCACAGGAGGGCCTAGGAAAACAAGAGAGATAGCGACATAGTCTCAGACCTAAATTTTCTTTGAAGATTGTTGGGAATCTATTGGAAATGATTGGGACAAATTTTACTGGAGAGAAAAAGAGAACAGTGATCATGATGACCTAATCGAGTGGAGGTTGCGCACTTACTTTTCGTGGTGTCTAAGGGAATTGATCACATGGATGAAGGGTTTCTCATTGGTCTACTAAAAAAACACAACCCTCTAGGATTTCTCAACCAAAATCACACACCTAAGATACGAGCAATAGGAGCATCGAATACAAATTAGGATTGATTCCTTTCTTTGTGATTTCCTGATAGACCTAGAAAAACAATGTGCAAAGAATTTGTTTTTAACACGATCAAATGGTCGAGCGGGATCTGTACCCAGGAAAATGTTGAGATGTTTGAGTGGATTACGATTATCATCAGTGACAATGATGTAGTTTTCTTTAATATGTCTCTAATCGATGGGTTGGTTCTCTCGAAGGAGGAATATTGAAGAGACACTGAACACAGGTATTTATATGACATGGAAACAATTGTGTACTATTGGACGACATTGTAGTAGTTGTGTGCTACTGGTTTATTGAAGCATAGTCATAAAGAATGTGGCGGATGATTTGAGATACCGATGGCATGGTAATAGCAGTATGCTACTAGTTGATTGTAGAGTAATCAATGGATTACTAGATGAAGGATCCAAGACATTGGTTTCACAAAGAAATATCGATATGTCTTGGGGGACATTGGTTCCATGAGGGAACCTCGATGTGTCCTAGAGATCTTTGAGGCAGGGATCAAGAAGGATCACACCATTCCTCATAACCCTCAACAGAAAGGAATATATTATGAGGAGACATTTTCTCTTGTTGCTCGATACACTTCTATCCATATGATTATTTCCCCAACAACATTCATGGGTTAAAGAGTACATCAGATGGGTGTAAAGACAACCTTTCTCAATGGAGATATTGAGGAAGAAGTATACATTGAGTAGCTAGATGGTTTTGTGATACATGAGAAGGAGTCTCATGTGTGCAAGTTTAAGATGGCCTTGTATGGACTCAAGCAACCACCTCGAGCTTGGTATGCAAGGATTGATGGACACCTGATTATTTTTTGGCTTCAAAAAAAGTGTTGTTGATCCCATCATGTACTACAAGACCGTTAAAGGTGAGTCCCTGATTTTTGTCCTCTATGTTGATGATTTATTCCTCACTGATACAGAGAGCATTATTGATGAATGTAAGTATGCATTGGCCTCTAAGCTTGTGATGAAGGACCTTGGCATGATGCACTACTTCTTGGGACTAGAGGTGTGGCAGAGAACTGATGAGATCTTCTTGATTCAGGGGAAGTACACAGTTGAGATATTGAAGAAGTTTGGGATGTTGAACTCGAAGCCTGTGGCTACACCAATGGTGATGAATATGAAGAAAATAAGTGTGTCTTTTTTGATTCTAACAAAATTGATCCGAATCTATATAGACAAATGATTGGATCATTGATGTATCTGGTTAACACCAGACCAAATATTTGTTATGCAATGAGTGCACTTAGCCAGTTTATGAGTCAGTCGAGATAGACACACTAGATTGTTGTGAATCATGTGTTGAGATACCTAGGAGGCACAGTTGGACATGGCATGAAATATACTTCTAGTATTGATATGATATGGAAAGAATATATTGACTCTGAATGGGCATGGAGTGAAGTGGAATGAAAGAGAACCTTCGGGTGTTGCTTCACTTTGGGATCTTCCATGGTTTCCTATTGTAGTAGGAAACAAACTTATGTGGATTTGAGCACAGTAGAAGTAGAGTACATTGCAATAAGTATGTCAGTCTATGAAGTAGTGTGGCTTCACAAGCTCCTTGTATATTTATCTGAACATGTGCTAGATTCCACCATTATTCATTATGGTAACCAAATTTGTGTGAAGATATCAGAGAATCTAGTGTTTCATGAAAAAGAAAACCACATTGAGATCAAGTACCATTACATCCGATACATGGTGCAGAAGAAGGAAGTATTAGTGTTGTAACTTCCTATAGATGAGCAGGTTGTTGATGTTCTTACTAAACTGGGACGAAGTTCAAGTAATTTCGTGACAGAATTGGTGTCGCAGAGAATGCCTCCCTCACTGAGAGGGAGTGTTGATGTTTTCATCTTCCTGAGACATTATTCAGATCGTACTCCTATGTGATTGATTTGAGTTGATCCGTGATGACACTTATCCGAGAAGGCATAAGTGGGACACTTGTCTGAGAAGGGATAAGTGTGTTTGGGCTTATAGCCCAATGTCCCTTGTGGAGAGCACATGAGGACACGTCCCATGTGGAGAGAACATGAGGACATGTCAAGGGAGTTGACTCTTCATGTCACACAGTATGGGAGTTTACCCTAGTGTTTCTAAAGGGTGTAGCCTCTAGAAGTCCACATGGGAGTGTCATGTGGGATAAACATTCTCCAGATCGTACTCCTCTGTGAATTGAATTGAGTTGATTTGTGAGGAAACTTATTCAAGAAGGGATGAGTGGGACACTTATTCAAGAAGGGATAAGTGCATTTGGGCTTATAGACCAACGTCCCATGTGGAGAGCGCATGAGGACATGTCAAGGGAGTTGACTGTTGACATCACACACTATGGGATTTGACCTTAGTGTTTCTAGAGAGTGTAGCCTCTAAAAGTCCACATGGGAGTGCCATGTGTGACAAGTCGTTTTATACTATGGTGGTTGTGTACCACTAGCAAAGACTGTGTGTCTCTAGACAATATTTGTGTACTACTATGGAAATATACCTCCCTAGCTAAGAGGGAGTGTTGATGTTTCAACATTGGGCATAACTTCTCCTAGATTGGGATGCAGACCAAGGGAGATAGGATACATTTATCATAAAGGTGCACTTGTGGTAAATGGGCCCAAACATATTCCTTCCTTGATAATGAAAAGGAATAATATGGACTCGAGGTGCTTGAAGTGTTTTCCACGTGCCAGTTAGCATCAAGATAACATTAACTCATAGGTGTGTACTTGTGGTGAAAGATCTTTGTGTGGTCTTTGTCCTAGTCATGGAGATTTGACAAGAAATGATAAAGACTCAAGATGCTATATGTTATTACATGCAGACCCAGAGTGAGCCTGATCTTAGAGAGAGTTAATTGGCTCAGAGGGAGAGCCACAAAAGGAGTTTCTCCTCAGTTCAGGTGGTAGAGAGATGCCTCCCAAGACTGACAGACAAGTGTCTTGAGTCTAGGGTGAAGTTTGTATACTTCAGAGACAAGCTTGGAATGATGCAGAATGTCTCCCTCGTTGAGAGGGGGTTTTGTTGTTTAGACAACATTGGGAAGACATTCTCTTAGAATAATAATTAATAATATAATTATTGATTATTAAATATCATATATAATAAGTAAATGATAATAATAAATAGTTATTGATTATTCAAGGGACACATCCTTTCATAGATGGTCACCATATGTTCCCTATATATGGAACACTCGTCATTGTAATAATATATCTATTATATCTCATATGAAGAAAAACAACACTTTGGTGAAAGTATAGTTACTAGTAATTGGAAGTCTAAAAGAAATAGAAAGAGGAAGAATAGGAAGAAGAAATCACTAACCTCTGTTAGTCATGTTGGAGATAGGTCATAAACCTCTTCAAGTCATGTTGAAGACCAGCACCCAACCTCTTCAAGTCATGTTGAGGGAATGCACCCAGCCTCTATCGGTCATACTAGGGGGAAAAGTCCAGTCACTGCTAGTCATACCAATGATAGGTCTGTAGCCTCTGCAAGTCATGTTACCGACCGATCCCCAACCTCTGCTAGTCATGTTGGAGATGTGCAACCAACCACTCCTAGTCATGTTGGGGGCATTGATTATGTTTAGAAGCCTAGACAGATAGGACATAAGCCTAAGTTCCCTTGAAAGATTTGCAAGGGATATCAGCTTACTCATCTGTGCCCTGGCATTCTAGAGGCACAAAGATTGTGGTCCCTGTCTGCAAGTTCTTCCGATTCTGAATCTTCTGGGGTTTCCTCATAGTCTATTCATATAGTGGTTAAGAAAGTGATTATTCCGATGCAATCTTTGGTCGATCCCACTCATTTTTTAGGGGGTGATGTGCCTTCAGACCATGTGGTCTTGCAGCCTATTTAGCCAGGGGTTGAGGAAGTGGTTGTGCCAATGCAATCTTCGGATGATACCACTCTTCTCTTGAAGAGTTTCGAGTCTACCAAAGTGGCCACATTGATGCTATCTTCAGTTGATCCCACTCTTCTGATGAGGAGTGATGTGTCTACCGACTATTTTTTTAGCATTTCCAGTTCAATACTTTAAAAAGAAGGGGGAATTCCACTCACTTCAATCACACCCCTTCCAAGCCCTAGGATGGTTTCCTTTGATTGAAATGATCTTGTTGAGCCTCATCTTCCTTCTTCTACACCCTTTCAAACAAGGGTTGAAGTTAAATAAAAAAACATTTACTGATGTATTGTAGATGAAGGATCCTCAGCAAGTATTTTATCTTCCTCAACTTGGCAAGCTTTGGGTTCTCCCAAGCTTGTGATTGCTTCACATGAGCTATTGGATTTTGACTGAAGTCCTAGTGAATATTTGGGGGTTCTTCCTCAGTTAAATATATCGTTAGGTGGGAAGTTTGTCCTTGTCGATGTTATAGTGGTGCAAGGCTTGTTATATTTCAATATGCTTCTCAGGTGTGATTATGTATATATTATGAACGTTTTGGTGTCTACACTCTTCCAGGTGATGCATTTCCCTCACAATGGAAGCTTTGTCACTATCGACCAACTAGCATATGATAATCACCATCCTAATTCATCATTAGTTCAGGTTGTCCCTTTATATGTTCCTGGTGTTTATGTAGACTCTACTCTACCACAGGTTAATTATGTGGCATCTTATCATCGGTGTTCAATTTCTCCTGAGAAGGAACCTGTGCAATCATGTTTTCCTTCTCGAGACATGGTCTCAACAATTGATCAGTCGTTTTATCAATAGGGGCATGGGAGTCCTTTCTTCCCCCTCTTGGTCCAAGTGATATTAAGACTCCTTTTGAGTCTAATCTCGTTGTTTATATATCATCAAGCCCTCGTGCTTGTGATTCTTCATTGATACTCTCTGCCAGTCCTGGACAAAACCTCCATCGTCATATGGAATATGGTCAATTTTCTTCTCCCTTTGGGGCTTTCGACCCTCCTCGTTCGCATGATTTCTTGGATTTTGAATTTCCTTCAGATGAGGCTATCCTTGAAGTCATGATGACAATTTGTATAACATGGAAAGACTTACACAGTGGTTTGTGTTTTCTTCCCTTTTGGGAGAATTTTCAAGTTGACTATCAAAGAGACTCTTGGTGACAGCCTAGCAGCAGGATCTACTTGAACTACTACCTCGCATGAACCGTACGACTATACGACACCTTGTACATATTGCATAGTCTAGTTTTATTGTTTTCAAGTTTTGTCTTCAGTAGCACCTCTTATTTTCTGAAGTTTCTATCTCTAGTGGATTTATTAACTTCTAGATGAGTGTTATTGGCCTTATATGTAGGATCTTGGAGACATTTTGTCTTTGAAATCTGTTCATCCTATCGATCCGTTCTGATAGGTATTGACCTAGAAGCTGGCATATAGGTTATATTTTTCCCTACTTGCATTATTCATTTCCTCGTTAATTTGGCCTTAGGATCGATCCCACTGAAGTGTGACATAGAACCTTCTTTGTTTCTTTAGAAGTGTCGTAATTAGGTGGTAAAGCCTACCTCTACATGGATTCCCTAGGTACATCCTTTGCTACATTTTGGCGTCCATGATGTCAGTTTTGACTATAGGCTTGGGATTTTGTGTTAGTCACGTCATTATTACATATTGAAGCCTCATTTTTTAGCTAATCATCTGTAGAAATTTTAATACAAATTATGTATTGCCTGGAATCTCTTGTTCTAACAATCATATGCCACTATCAAATACATAATCGATTCTACAAATATTCTTGTGGAATTTAAAACACAATCACCAATTGCAATATCAAGAAGAAAGATCAATCGCACATAACACATATGTTTTACCGGGAAAGAATAAAGCTAAAAACCCCACTATCATATATTATGTATATCATGGATCATGAAACAATCTCATACAAAACTCTAATCCAAGATCTCTCAGTACAATAAAAATCGTCTCACACTGTCATGCAAAAATCAACAAATACATGTGCCAATTCTATGCCTCCAGACAGCCTGCCTCCTCTGCGCAATCCCTGCAATGAAAACCTTGCAAATAATTTTGAATTCCTCTTGCCTAGGATACACATTTCTCATGGGAACATCCACTATGTGTGTGATTGCATGAGTGCACTTCACTCAAATCACAACTAATAGCCAAACTGTCCCTTTCACCTGTTATCTCAACTGGGTCTCCACTAGATCTGACATGCATGTAGTTAACAGTGGTAAATCTTCAGTTGCATGTCAATTCATTGATTGTGAATTAATTAATAATTAATTCACTGAACTCTCACTTGTATAAGTTCAATTACAACTAGTACAACTGAGCTTAACTCACTTAACTGAGTTAAACTACTTCAAAAATCACATAACTACACTTATAACTTTGTTACAACTTCAATTCACTTAGTTACAACTAATTCGACTTCCATGTCCCACCAATCAACCTTTGAACTCAAATTTCCTATAGCTAACTAATTTTCCATTTCAGTTAACTATTTTCAAGTAATTATGAGATAAAATATTAATATTTATTGTCCAATTTATTTAAGGGAAAAATAAATTAGACACACATTTATTGTTGACTTTTCAACACTCCCTCTCAACAAGAAAGTGATTATCCTTCACCCCAATCCTGTCTCTATGGTATTCGAATTTTCTCCTGGTTAGCACCTTCGTCAGAATGTTTGCATCCTGATCTTCCATAGGAATGTACTGAAGCAAGATGATCTTCTATTGCACACAATACCTGAGATGATGATAC
>ML831876.1:53836-67386 GCA_009831015.1 Picea engelmannii | reverse complement strand
TTCTTACAAATCCCAATCCAAGGATGTATGTGTCAAACTTTTGGTACCACATCCTAGGTGATTGCTTCAGACCATATAGTGACTTCTTTAGCTTACAAAACAACTCTTTCTTTCCCTTCACTACAAAGCCTTTTGGCTGCTTCATGTAGATTTCTTCTTCTAGATCCCCATGTAGGAATGTTGTCTTCACATCCATCTGTTCCATTTCAAGATCAAAAGCAACAACAATAGATAAAATAAATATAATAGAAGTTAACTTGGCAACAGGAGAAAAAATATCACCAAAGTCAATTCCCTCTACCTAGGAATAACCTTTTTCTACTAACCGAGCTTTTTATTTCTCTACTTTACCTTGTGCATTAAACTTCTTCTTAAACAACCATTTTCTACCAACAATTTTTCTTCCATCTGGCAACTCAACTATATCCCATGCCTCATTCTTATCCAAGGAATCCATTTCTTCAACCATGGCCTTCTTCTAGAGTTTACTATCCTCTTAATTCGCTGCTTCTAGTTCTGGGATCATCATCAGTAATAGATAAAGCAAATTTGGAACGAAAATCAGGTGGACTATACCTTTCTGGTTGCCTTTTGTCTCTCACTGATCTCCTCAATACTGGGGTATGGGGTTCTTCTTCTTCTTCTGCTTCCTCTTCTTAAAATGATTCAGATTTTGCATCATCCAACTCAAGCTTTATTTTCTCAGGTTCATCTTGCATTGGTAGGAATTCCTATTTGGACACATCTTTTACCTCTCTAAAAACAACATCTCGACTATAAAAATTCTTCTTGGTTTTTGGGTTCCAAAGCTTATAACCTTTCACACCATCTTTATAACCAACAAAGATACACTTTTCAGCCTTTTTATCCAGCTTACTCCTATTTTCCTTTGGAACATGTACATAAGCATCACAACCAAACACTCTAAGATGTTGAAGAGAGGGTTTCTTTCCATACCATACCTTGTGTGGAGTTTTATCATCCAACGTTGATGAAGGTGATTGATTGACCAGGTAACATGTTGTACCCACTGCCTCTGCCCATAATTCTTGTCCTAACCTGGCACCGTTGAGCATGCTCCTTGTTTTTTCCATCAGTGTCATGTTCATCCTTTCTGCAACTCCATTCTACTGAGGAGTGTATGGAGTAGTCTTCTGCCTTGCTATACCACACTTCTTACAGAATTCTTCAAATTCATTTCCACAGAATTCTCCACCATTATCTGTTCTCAATACCTTTATTTTCTTCTCTCTCTGATTTTCTACCAGAGCCTTCAACTCTTTAAATTTATCAAATACCTTAGATTTATTTCTAAGAAAATAAATCCATGTGTTCCTTGAAAAATCATCTATGAATGAAACATAATACAAATATTTACCTAGGGATGGGACTGGAACAGGTCCAAACACATCACTGTATCAACTCTAAGATCCTCATTTCTCTTGTAGCACCAGCTGGGAATCTTACTCAATTATGTTTACCATATATGCAATGTTCACAGAAATCAAAGTCCAGAGTGCAATTAGACATACCTTCAACCATACCTTTACCGTGTAGTGTTCGAAGGCCATTTTTTCCAATATGCCCGAGTCTTTGATGCCACAACATGGTCTTCTTTCCAGGGACAATATTGGTCTTGTCTTCTTTATTTCTCTGTTCAGGGAAAACATAATTGTCACACCCATTAGTATAAGTGCTTCCCAACAACTTGTAGAGAGTTCCACATTGAACTCCCCTCATCAACACCATTACTCCTTGTACCATCTTGCAAGTGTTCTTTCCAAATACAGTATCCACTCCTGCATCATCCATCTTGCTTACATATACTAGGCTCCTGGCTAGATTTGGAATGTACAAAACCCTAGGCAGAGTTCTAATCCTTCCATCTTTTAGCAGCAACTTAACCCTTCCATGTCCCAAGATTTTTGCTGTCGAGTCATCTCCTAGGAATACATCACCACAATTGTATCTTTCATATTCAGAGAACATCTCCCTGTGAGGATTCATATGGTATGATGCACCTGAGTCGATCAACCATACATCACGGTCTGCATGTGTACTTGTAGATGCAAGGTAAACATCACCTCCTTCTTCAGTGGAGGTGTTTGCCTCTGTGGAAGAGGTACTATTAGACCCCTTTGGTTTATCAACCTTCTTAGACTTGCAATCTTTCTTATAATGTCTTGTTTTACCACACTTCCAACATTTCCTCAAAGATTTTCCTAGAGACTTAGATCTACCTGTAGATTTAGATCTCCCCCCCCCGAAGGTTTACCAGGATTCCTGTCTTGGGTATGACCTCTTACAAACAAATCATTTGTACTATGACTATCCATGCTTTTCCGCCTCATCTCTTCAGATAACAAGGATGAAACTACATCCTCATACTTCAATGTAGATTGAGTGGTACTACCAATTGCTACAACTGGATTATCCCAAGATTCTGGCAAAGAACATAACAAAGTAATACACTTATCCTCTTCTGCAATCGTAATATTAACAGAGACAAGTTGACTTACCAGAGTATTAAAGGCATTTAGATGTTTTGTCATAGAATCTCCATCTTCCATCCTAAGATGATACAACTTCTTTCGAAGAAACAACTTGTTTACCAGGTACTTTGATTGATACAAATTCCCCAACTTATCCCATAGTTCCTTGGCTATAGATTCTCCTGAGACATTCAACAAAACCAAATCTTCCAGGCAGAGTCGAATAGTACTCCTTGCTCTTCTGTCCAACTTCTCCCAATCTTCCTTCGACATACCAATAGCTGGTGTACTAGTAGTTTGTGTACTAGTAGGTTATGTACCAGTACCCTGTGTGCTAGTAGATGGTGTACCAGTAGCTTGTGTACCGGGATCCACAACGATCCATTGTTCTTTGTCTACAAGAAGGTCCTCCATCTTGAGCTTCCATAGCTCAAATTTTTTACCGTTGAACTTCTCTATCTCGATTCTAGATGAGCTCACCATTTCTCTTTCTATACTTGAATCTCCACTACAAAATCTCCCACTAAACCCAAGTTTATCACAGACCTAAGATAAACTTGATCTATCAAGACCGATCAAAACCCTCAACAAAAAAGGCATCCCTCTAAAGACAAAAACGACCTCTGATACCACATGTAAGTTTTAAACCTGTGAAGTAAAGAAATGCATATAGATTCTTAAGTAAAACAAAATTTAATCAATGGCTCAAACACAGAGTACACACAGATTTTATACAGGAAACCCTCAACTGGGAAAACCTTTCTTATATTCATTATATCGAATTTCACCATTCACCATACAATATATATACAATGTTTTTAGGTATTACGTAGATACCAAAACCCTAATCCCTTAATCCAGGATTAATTTACAAATCCGCTAAAAATAGAAAAATCCACTAAAAATAGCAAAAACCACCCAAAAAAAATAAATTTGGGGCGCTGCCTTTAACCCCGTCGGCCTCGGGCTACTGCCCATTGCCGAACGCTGCACATAACCAGGGGGGGAATACCTGCCCCCCCCTAGGAAAGCACCTGGTGCACACGACACAAAGAGCACTACTAGAGGGATCGTCAGACGCAATTGTCATATCTGACGCGCCCACACACACATGCAAAGAATATAACAGGTAGTCGATGGGCTTTGGCTCTGTTTGGAGTGGTAACAACAACTTTAATTCTTTTGTATGGATCATCCAACAACTTCAAGATGTTTTGTCTCTACTGAGGAATATTGACCATTTCCATAAAAGGCAGAGTAATCCTCAATTTACTTAAGTCCTCTACGACATTATACGTCATGGAGCTTGACGCCATGTGTTGGATTTTGGTTCCATTTGTCACTTTCTCATTCAACACTTTTTCATTTGTTTTTTTCCATTTATTTTCCATTTATTTTTTCCTTGTCAGAGTCTCCTTTATTCTTTGGTCTATTTACAAACCCTCTTATCTGGGCTACGTTTTCTTTCAAGTTAGGATCGTTTTCGCCCTCTCCAAATATATACATGGACGTCTTGCATCTGTTCATCTGCACTATCTCAGAGATTTTATTAGGTAAGTAATAAATTTCTTTCTCGATTAATTGCTCATCATAGAAATCATCCAGAACAACCTTGTTTGGAGTAGGTTGTCTGGGAATCCTTGGTCTCTGTGGGTCATCAATATTCTCGAACCTGAATCTATTTTTATGGGGGAGGGTTCCTCCTTTGTTCGAGAATTGACATTCTTGGGTTTGACATGTAATTAGCTCTCCTTCTGAGTCTGGTTATCTTGTTCTACATTTGTTTGATGGTTCTATTCATCTGTGCAATTTTGATTCTTTTCTTTGTTTCCCGTGCCGCCACAGGATCAACCTTTACCTCAGGTATGGTTCCTTTAAAAAATCCTCCTCCCGTCGTTTGATTCTGATTCGCTCGAGGTTTGAATTCTTCATTTTTTCTCGAGCTGGAAGCTCCTTGATTATCAATATTCAATCCTCCCATCTGCCTTTGTACTCTTCCCATTATAATGTTTGGGTCAACACCCATATCAATCATAATTTCTTCCATCTCAGTGGCCTTAGTCATTGCCTCCTCCAAAGTATCAATTTGGGATGTTATGATGGAATATTTTACATTCGGGGGCATTGCATTCTTATAAAAACCGAGAATGATCGGGTCATTTGGTCTTTTATCTTCTGGAATTCTACTCAAGGTATTATTGAACCTGAGGTTAAAATCTCATATCCTTTCGTTCTTCCTCAACCCAATCTAGGTGAAGTCTGTGAGGAGGGTATGGTAGGAAATTGGAGGGGAAAACATAGTTAGGAAGACATATTTGAGGTCATTAAACGAGCGAATGGATATACTGGGAAAACATTGTATACCATTCATAATCGCTTTCTGATAAATTTTGCATAAACAACCTCACCATGAAATCATCATATTCAACTCAGTGAAAGTCACAAATGCCAAGAAATAAGTGCAGATGCCTCTTTGCATCGATTATCCCGTCTCCAAAAAATTCCTTTAAGTTTCCCTTAGGGAGAACTGGGAGCTCATGTTTCTCACCTATAATATCAATAGGGGAATCTCTTACCCTTCTTCTTTTTCCAAACCCAGAGATTCCTTGGTTTCTTGCGACATCTCTTCCACCTCCTTGTCTCTCCTCATGATGCTCTTCTCACGGTTGTTCGTGTCTCATTTCCATTTCTGAGGAGACTTCAGGACTATACTTTTCACTTCTAAGTCTAGAGAGTTGCTTACTTTTGCTTCTGGTAATGGGTCCCTTGTATTCATCCAACTTCAATCTTGACCTTGTTCTTGTGCTGCTCTAGCTAGCCTTTGATTTCTTCGATCTTGTCGTTCTTCTCTCCTATGTCTTTGGAGGATTTATCTGTGTTCTTCCAGGACCCTTCTAACTCTTCTCAAGTCTAGGTTGTTGTTATTACCAGATTATACAACTGGTGTAAAATGCCTCGTTGATTATTCAATCCAATTTCTAAATGGGGCTGGTTACCCTGGGGTAAAGTCATATATTCTTTCAAACACTGGGCCAAGTTCTGAATTTTTAGTTCATGTCCCCAATATGGTCGCCAAAAATGTTGACACTTGAATCCGTTAGGACTGGAACGATAACCTCACGAGGATACAAATACCCTTGTGTTTTTATAGAGGTGGTACTCCTATGTTCGAGATTTTTCAGAATGTAGGACTTTTATTTAATTCGTCGAAGGAAAGTAAAAATGCATATAAAAGAAAAATGGGAAATGTTTTTTATTTTCTTTTTAAAGAAAGTTCCTGAGAGTGGACCAGGAACCACACACATTCATACATTTAAAACAAATAAATAGAATTTCCTCACATCCATCATAGTAGGGCTAAAGATTTCTGATCACATAAAAAAAGAAGAAGAAAATGATTTGCATGCATAAGAGAAATTTGATAGAGTGATACATGGGAAGCTCAAATAAATATAACGATATATCAACCTCAAATACTTTATATTTAGAAAACTAGGTTACAAAGTACAATCAAGATTATTCCCAAAATAGTTCTCTTGGAATTTCTAAAAAATATATAGTTCAATACATATTCTATGAAATTTAAATGTGTTTGTCATAATGATTGGGATTGGGGTTCTTGCAGACCATAAATAATATATATATAAGAACGAAGTTTGTAGAAAGAATAAAGTGGGCGATGAAGGACAACAAGACCTGGTGAGAAGAAAAAGGAAATTATCAGTCTTCGATTAAACCTTTCTATTTAAAGAGGTGGATTAACTGGATGAAGAACTTGATAAATACAAAAAGATGTGATCAGTATGAACTTACTATGATGGTATCTCCCATTTGTCACTTTCTCGCTGACGTCCTTTTATGGCTTTTATCGATGGTTACAGGAACCCTCTGAACTTCCCTTTTCCCTTCATCGGTAAGTTTGCCAACAACCTTTTTAAACCACTCCTCGATGTAGCTTCTCATTGGTGCCACACTAATTTCATGCCGGATTTTTATATTGAAGAGATCATCTTCCAAGTTCCTTAGATAATATAAATATTCCTCAACGATTCTTCAATATCTTGATTTTTCATTGAATAGTCAACTAGCCAGTTTTCCACGTCATCTTCACTATACTCAAGAATTCCATAGAATTTTTCAAACGATAACCCTTTAAAGATCTCAACTTGTTCATCAAAGGATTGCTTGGTCAATAAAAACGAGTTGATAATTAATTTTGGGTCTTGGACCTCATTGGTGCTACTAGCTAGGTCTATCTCAGTCATCCTTTTGAATAATTCTTCTCTCCTAGTTATGGCCTGGCTGCATGCTTGGAAAATAATATTCAGGTTCTTAACCTTTTCCTTCCAGCACACGTTTAGTTGTTTTATCTAGTTCAGGGAAGGGAGATCCTCCTCTCTTCTTCTCGATTCTGTCATATTGGTAACGTTAAAACCGAAGGGTACAACCGCATCGAGGTAAAAACGTTTTTCGTTTTTCAAATCGGCCTGTAAATATTCATGGAAGGCGTGTGCCCTTGTTCTAAAAGAGACCATTCTCTTTGAAATCTCTCAAGCCTCTATAATTAATTCCATTATTTTCTTAATGTTCTTCTCCACATAGCCCCTGGTTGATGTGAGAAGGCTTGCTAATACTTTCAATTTTGCTGCAGGTGTGGTAGGCCCGATCATTGCTAAAGGACTATCAAGTACTAGAATATGACTTAAATTTTCCTCCAATTATTTGATTCTTTCCTTTAACCTGACATTCTCTGCTTCAAGACCTCCAATAGAATTATCTAGAGCATCTCTCGTTTCTCGGTGAATTTGGGAAATTTGGGAAGGCCACATGTTCCGTAGGTTGATCTCTGAACGAGATTTTCCCTTTTTATTCTTTACATCTCTTTTCTCAATAATTAAATTTTTGGACTCACTATAAAAAAAAACGCTCTGAAATACAAAAGACTCTTCCTCATCGAAGGTCTCGCTCTCAATTATTTCCATCTGAGGATTCTAGTAAGTTGTGTTCTCTAGATGGTTAGTGTTGGGGAACACTTTTTTGATGTCAATTTCGAGTTCCATATCCTCGAGGGAGAGGTCGTGGATGTCTCTTTCGCCTCGAGGTACATCCTCTTCTTGCACAATGTTTTTTCTTTTCTTCCTCAAGGGAATCTTGTGAGAGATTTCAATTTTTCCCGAAGGAGGGTTCTTATCTCCTCCTTCGCTGAAGAACTGTGGGTTACTTTCTTAATTTGGTGGGCCGTTGGAGCACTACTTTGAGATGTTATACTCTTTGGAGTGACAATTGGGGATTGGGAACTCTTCTCACTCAAACCGTTTCCTTTTTGTTTGTATGACTCATTGGTGATGAGTATCATTTCCAGGTCACCAGTGTCATGAGAGAGAGTGCTTGAGACATTATCTCCATCTTCATTCAGAATACCATTAATGAAAGAATTGTAGAAACCAACTGCCAATATATGTTCTACAAAATTTCTGCTAGGATCAAACCCTTTTACTCTTTCAACATATTTTGGATTCAGGCTATGGAAATAGCCTACAAATTCATCGATCTCTTTCATATATCTGAATATGAAGTCCCCAACTGTCCAAGGCAGAGGTATGAATTGATTTTTTCTCTTTTCATGGAAAAAATGCAACCAATAGTTGTACTGCCTTGCTATTTCAGTAACAAACATTTTGTCAGATATGTGGCACAGAAGGAAGGAAGTATTTTCCTTGGAACCAAAAATACTTATAACATTATAATTCTCCATTTTTTCCAGTGTCCCCTTCCTATCCGGGAATTTACTTGCCTGGTCAGACATCTGTGGAGTTTCCTTTCCAAACAACAAGCCTTTAAAAACCGAGGCAAAATCATTAAAAAAATCATAAAAATATTGGGAGGCTTTGTGCCTCCATGATGTTTGATACCATAAGGTTACTGGGTCGAATTCACAATTTACCTTCTTACACACAGATAATCTCAGGAACTGATAGCAATGTGCTATCACGAAAACCAAATAAGATGAGATAAAGGTT
Organism: Picea engelmannii; assembly: GCA_009831015.1. Taxonomy (NCBI): domain Eukaryota; kingdom Viridiplantae; phylum Streptophyta; class Pinopsida; order Pinales; family Pinaceae; genus Picea; species Picea engelmannii. Next base: position 58,874 of record ML831876.1, on the reverse strand, counting down.
TTCTTCTCCTTCTTCTATTGGGACAATTGAGAAGATATTTCAATGGTAATCAACTTGCCCCAATCGAAGATGGCCTGTTCTTTGATGGTAAAATATATAATGTAAAGAATCGTGCAGAAGATGCTGAATGTAGTTTCTTGTCCTGTTATTCTCGTGAAAATCCAAGCAATTTCCTAGAAAGGATTTTTAAATGAGGTAACCTGCAATATTGTGATGTCCTTGGGGATGACCACTGGGTTCTCTAAGAATTCAGGTAAGAGGTCTAATCCATTGTCATTCTTCTTTAAGAATTATCTGCAATCTTCTCCCTTGAAGGTAAGCCTTGGCTCGAGAAGTCTCAACATCTTACAGAATACCTGAGGTGACAAAGAGATGGGGGAATGGTCCCACAACTGAATGGTTCACTGGCTTGAAATATCTCTCTCAGTGCACCAGGTGACCAACTCCTTACAGTCAAATATTTTCGGGATACAACCTACGCGTACAATTCCAGACGTCCAGATTACTTCCTTCTGGGAAGAAGGGGATGAATAGTAGGAATATGCTTTGGACCAGTGAAAACTATGGTCCTCGCGCCCGAAAATATTCAATGTATCTCCATAGAACTGTTGTCAAGTTGCTTCCATAAGTTGATGGAAATGTTCCTTTGCTCCAGATAATGTTTAAAATGAACTCTTGAGGGGGATAATATATTCCTCTGTAAATACGAGTTTAATGCATTTTAATAGGATATCTCCTTGAGCCCTTCAGTTATTAATGAAAATCCTTTCGAACCTGCATGATGAGTTGTTATCATTCAAAGCATATTAAATTCACATTGGGAAGAGTGCGAGGGTGGCAGGGACGGACACGAGAGAAATATGATTTGAGACTTTTGAGAACCCGGGAACCTGCGAGTCCGCGACGACAAAAGGTGAAAAATCTACTAAGTATAGAATGGCGTGGCGGTCAGACGAACTCATCCTAAGAGGAATGAGAATTTGAAGTTTGGGGAGTCTGGGGGTAAAAAATGTAGATCATAGAACTTTTGAATGAAAAATGTATATCACAGATCATGAGGTATGAGAGTTCGACCTCGCCAACCCGGGAACCTGCGATCGTAAAATCGGCTAAGTATGGAACAAAATGACAGTCGATTGGAATCGTGATGTGAGGTTATGGATGGAGGTGAAGATATGTAAGTCCTCCAACCTGGGAACCTGTCATTCTAAAAAAATGACTAAGTATAGAACTAGAAAGGGAAAGTAGAAGGGAAAAATGAAAAGGGAAAAAATGGGTAAGTATAGAAGAGGGAAAAAAAAAGGGAGAAAAGAATTTGGGAAAATAAAAAAGGGGAGGCAAATTTCAGAAGCGGGAAATGACCTCAACAACTCCCTAATAGTTCTATAATAATAATCCGTAATAGACAAAGAAAAATTTGAATGAAAATTGGGTGGAGTATACCTTTCTAGTTGCCTTATTTCTCGATCCGATCTTCTCAATACTCGAGTACATGGATCTTCTTCTTCTTATTCCTACTCTTCTATAGAGTCTGATTCATCATCCTTCAACTCAAACTCTATTTTCTCTAGTTCTTCCTTTCTCGGTAGGAATTCCTATTTGAAAACATCCTTGGTTTCTCTAAATACCACATCTTGTCTATACACTACCTTCTTAGTTTCTAGGTTCCAAATCTTATAACCTTTAAAACCATCTTTATACCCAATAAAGATACACTTTTCAACCTTTTTATCTAGCTTACTCATGTTTTCCTTTGGAATGTGAACATAGGTATCACAACCAAATACCCTAAGATGTGTCAGAGAGGGTTTCTTACCAATCCATACCTCATGTGGAGTCTTTTCATCTAATGCTGATGAGGGTGATCGATTAACCAGGTATCATGCAATACCCACTACCTCTGCCTAGAATTCCTATCCTAACTCGACGCCACCGAGCATGCACCTTGATTTTTCCATAAACACCATGTTCATTCTTTCTGTAACTACATTCTGCTGAGGCGTATATGGATTAGTCTTCTTCTTTTCTAAAATGCACTTCTTTCATAATTCTTATTCACTTATGCAAAACTCTCCACCATTATTCATCCTCGACACCTTAATTCTTTTCTCTATTTGATTCTCCACAAGAGCCTTAAACTATTTAAAACTATTAAAGACTTCATATTTCTTCCTGAGGAAATATATCCGTGTATTACTTGAGAAGGAATCTATAAATGAGACATACTACACATATATTCCCAGTGGTGGAACCAACACAAGTCCAAACACATCAATGTGCACCAACTGTAAAATTCCCTCTACCCTCGTTACACCAGAGGGGAATCTTACCTGATTTTGCTTCCCATATACACAATGTTCACATAAATCAAAATTCAGAGAGCAGATAGATATACCTTCAACCATACCTTTACCATGTCGTAGTCAAAATCCCCTCTCTTCGATATTGCCAAGTATTTGATGCCACAACATAGCCTTTTCTCTATATAATGTAAGAGTTTTTTCTTCTTCGGCTCCAATATCAGGAACAATGGAACTATTACACCCATCACTAATAGTTCTTCCCTGTAGCTTATATAAATTTCTAATCTAAACTCTCGTAAGCAACACCATTGCTCCTCAAACCATCCTGCAGGTTTCTTTCTCAAACACTATTTTTACCCCTACATCGTTCATTTTTCTTACAGAAATCAAATCCCAGGATGTTCAAAACACTAGGGAGTGTTCTAATCCTTCCATCCATGAGATTCAACTTGAATTTTCCTCATCCTATGATTTTGGATGTCGATTCATCACCTAGGAAAACACCACCTCCATCATACCTTTCATATTCATAGAACCACTCCCTATGGGGAATCATATGAAAGGATGCACCTGATTCAACCAACCATGCCTCATGATCTGCATGTGTGCTTGAAGAAGCCAAGTACACATCCCCTCCTTCTTTTGAAGAGGTTTTTCATTCTATAGAAGGAACATCTTCATATCCTTTTCCTCTCTCAACACTTTTGGATATATATTGCTTCTTGTAGTGCTGTCCTTTTCCACATATCCAACATACCTTTACAAAATTTCCAACAGATTTAGATCTACCCTTATATTTAGATCTCCCACTTGAGTAATTTGATCTATTTCTTTCTTGTGAGCATCCTCTTGCAAATAATTCTTCTATGCTCTGTCCCTCCATTTTTTCCCGCCTCATCTCCTCCTACAATAAGCATGAGACCACAACATCAGAAATTAAAGTAATTGTATTACTACCTATGGCCACTACTAGAATATCCCACGAGTTTGGTAAAGAGGACAATAAACTGATGCATTTATCTTCATCAGGAATCTTAATATCAACAGATAATAGTTAACTTAACACAATATTGAAGGCGTTCAGATGCTCTATCATCGATTCTCCATCTTCAATCCTCAGGTTATACAACTTCTTCCATGGGAAAAACTTATTTACTAGGGAATTAGACTGATACAAAGTCCCCAGCTTATCCCATAATGCCTTAGTTGTAGCTTCCCCTGATACATTCAGTAATACTAAATCTAAGAGACACAACCAGATTGTGCTCTTTGCCTTTTGATCCAAATTTTTCCAATCTTCTGATGACATTCCTATAAGTGCATTACCTGGATACACCGCGATCCATTGATCTTTGTCTACCAACAGATCTTCCATATTGAGCTTCCACAACTCAAAACTTTTCCCATTAAATTTTGCAATCTCTATTTTCAAGCCGCTCACCATTTCTTTTCACCTAAAGAATCAATACCACAGATCTCCCACTGTAACAAGGATTACCACATACCGAAGCTAAAACCCTGACCAAAAAGGCATCCCCCTGAAGCCAATAATTGCTTTGATACCAAATGTAGATTTTAACCTTGTACAACTAATTACTGCAAACATATTCTTAATAAACAAAAAAGATACAATGGTACACACACACACATTACACATAAATTTTACCCTAGAAACTCAAACCGGGAAAACCAACAACCTATTGAGAGTTGGACCTCTAATATTCTATTCATCATCATCTTCATTTTTTACAATACAATATACATATAGGATCCTATGACATCCAAATCCCTAATCCATTGACTTGGATTAGTCAAAAACCCTAATTCCTTAACCAAAATTAGAAAACCATCGACGAAAACCATGTGCCAAAATAACGCCAAAAATATATGCAAAAAATTGGGAATTTTTTTTTTGGGGGCTACCGCCCCCTACCCCTTGAGAATCCCATATCAGTGTAAAATATATGGGACCAATATTTCAAAGAATATAACACATACCCAACACTACAGGTTCCCCCACTCATGCCCTTACTCACTTTCTTCTTGACAAACTTTAGTTTTTCATTGGTAAAATTTTCTCCTTTTTAAAGATTCATATGATTTTATTAAAAAAAATTGGAATCTTCACCTTGATGAACAAGAAATTATGTTCAATTTTGATGGTGTTTATTTATTTTCTGAAATTCATGTTTTGGAAGCCCTTAACTTGATCTCCAAACTGGTCAAACCTACAACCATTAACCTCATTGAAATTTGTCTCACTTTTAATTTCTTCACCTTTAAAGGGATTTGCTATGAACAAAATTGAAGGTACATACATGGGGTATTCCTTATCTCGAGTGGTCCCTAATATTTTTATGGAACAATTTGATACTTTAGCCTTAAACAATTTTCATCTCAAACCCAAGTATTGGTTTTGATTTGTTGATGACATGTTTTTCATTTGGCCTCATGGTCATTTCTCTTTGATCTCTTTCTTTAACCATCTTAATAGCATTTCCCTCCATATTCAATTTACTATGGAAATACAAAAGGATAATTCTATCCCCTTTTTGGATGTTCTTATATCCCCTCTTCCCAATGGCTCCCTTACCCACAAAGTTTATAGGAAAAAGATTCATATTGATATATACCTTCATGCCCATTCCCATCATCATCCAACCCTAAAATCCGTTGTTCTTAAATCTCTGATTACTTGAGCCATATGAATCTTCTCTCCTTAATTCCTTGAGAAA
>ML831876.1:33329-53736 GCA_009831015.1 Picea engelmannii | reverse complement strand
CTGAGGAATATTGACCATTTCCATAAAAGGCAGAGTAATCCTCAATTTACTTAAGTCCTCTACGACATTATACGTCATGGAGCTTGACGCCATGTGTTGGATTTTGGTTCCATTTGTCACTTTCTCATTCAACACTTTTTCATTTGTTTTTTTCCATTTATTTTCCATTTATTTTTTCCTTGTCAGAGTCTCCTTTATTCTTTGGTCTATTTACAAACCCTCTTATCTGGGCTACGTTTTCTTTCAAGTTAGGATCGTTTTCGCCCTCTCCAAATATATACATGGACGTCTTGCATCTGTTCATCTGCACTATCTCAGAGATTTTATTAGGTAAGTAATAAATTTCTTTCTCGATTAATTGCTCATCATAGAAATCATCCAGAACAACCTTGTTTGGAGTAGGTTGTCTGGGAATCCTTGGTCTCTGTGGGTCATCAATATTCTCGAACCTGAATCTATTTTTATGGGGGAGGGTTCCTCCTTTGTTCGAGAATTGACATTCTTGGGTTTGACATGTAATTAGCTCTCCTTCTGAGTCTGGTTATCTTGTTCTACATTTGTTTGATGGTTCTATTCATCTGTGCAATTTTGATTCTTTTCTTTGTTTCCCGTGCCGCCACAGGATCAACCTTTACCTCAGGTATGGTTCCTTTAAAAAATCCTCCTCCCGTCGTTTGATTCTGATTCGCTCGAGGTTTGAATTCTTCATTTTTTCTCGAGCTGGAAGCTCCTTGATTATCAATATTCAATCCTCCCATCTGCCTTTGTACTCTTCCCATTATAATGTTTGGGTCAACACCCATATCAATCATAATTTCTTCCATCTCAGTGGCCTTAGTCATTGCCTCCTCCAAAGTATCAATTTGGGATGTTATGATGGAATATTTTACATTCGGGGGCATTGCATTCTTATAAAAACCGAGAATGATCGGGTCATTTGGTCTTTTATCTTCTGGAATTCTACTCAAGGTATTATTGAACCTGAGGTTAAAATCTCATATCCTTTCGTTCTTCCTCAACCCAATCTAGGTGAAGTCTGTGAGGAGGGTATGGTAGGAAATTGGAGGGGAAAACATAGTTAGGAAGACATATTTGAGGTCATTAAACGAGCGAATGGATATACTGGGAAAACATTGTATACCATTCATAATCGCTTTCTGATAAATTTTGCATAAACAACCTCACCATGAAATCATCATATTCAACTCAGTGAAAGTCACAAATGCCAAGAAATAAGTGCAGATGCCTCTTTGCATCGATTATCCCGTCTCCAAAAAATTCCTTTAAGTTTCCCTTAGGGAGAACTGGGAGCTCATGTTTCTCACCTATAATATCAATAGGGGAATCTCTTACCCTTCTTCTTTTTCCAAACCCAGAGATTCCTTGGTTTCTTGCGACATCTCTTCCACCTCCTTGTCTCTCCTCATGATGCTCTTCTCACGGTTGTTCGTGTCTCATTTCCATTTCTGAGGAGACTTCAGGACTATACTTTTCACTTCTAAGTCTAGAGAGTTGCTTACTTTTGCTTCTGGTAATGGGTCCCTTGTATTCATCCAACTTCAATCTTGACCTTGTTCTTGTGCTGCTCTAGCTAGCCTTTGATTTCTTCGATCTTGTCGTTCTTCTCTCCTATGTCTTTGGAGGATTTATCTGTGTTCTTCCAGGACCCTTCTAACTCTTCTCAAGTCTAGGTTGTTGTTATTACCAGATTATACAACTGGTGTAAAATGCCTCGTTGATTATTCAATCCAATTTCTAAATGGGGCTGGTTACCCTGGGGTAAAGTCATATATTCTTTCAAACACTGGGCCAAGTTCTGAATTTTTAGTTCATGTCCCCAATATGGTCGCCAAAAATGTTGACACTTGAATCCGTTAGGACTGGAACGATAACCTCACGAGGATACAAATACCCTTGTGTTTTTATAGAGGTGGTACTCCTATGTTCGAGATTTTTCAGAATGTAGGACTTTTATTTAATTCGTCGAAGGAAAGTAAAAATGCATATAAAAGAAAAATGGGAAATGTTTTTTATTTTCTTTTTAAAGAAAGTTCCTGAGAGTGGACCAGGAACCACACACATTCATACATTTAAAACAAATAAATAGAATTTCCTCACATCCATCATAGTAGGGCTAAAGATTTCTGATCACATAAAAAAAGAAGAAGAAAATGATTTGCATGCATAAGAGAAATTTGATAGAGTGATACATGGGAAGCTCAAATAAATATAACGATATATCAACCTCAAATACTTTATATTTAGAAAACTAGGTTACAAAGTACAATCAAGATTATTCCCAAAATAGTTCTCTTGGAATTTCTAAAAAATATATAGTTCAATACATATTCTATGAAATTTAAATGTGTTTGTCATAATGATTGGGATTGGGGTTCTTGCAGACCATAAATAATATATATATAAGAACGAAGTTTGTAGAAAGAATAAAGTGGGCGATGAAGGACAACAAGACCTGGTGAGAAGAAAAAGGAAATTATCAGTCTTCGATTAAACCTTTCTATTTAAAGAGGTGGATTAACTGGATGAAGAACTTGATAAATACAAAAAGATGTGATCAGTATGAACTTACTATGATGGTATCTCCCATTTGTCACTTTCTCGCTGACGTCCTTTTATGGCTTTTATCGATGGTTACAGGAACCCTCTGAACTTCCCTTTTCCCTTCATCGGTAAGTTTGCCAACAACCTTTTTAAACCACTCCTCGATGTAGCTTCTCATTGGTGCCACACTAATTTCATGCCGGATTTTTATATTGAAGAGATCATCTTCCAAGTTCCTTAGATAATATAAATATTCCTCAACGATTCTTCAATATCTTGATTTTTCATTGAATAGTCAACTAGCCAGTTTTCCACGTCATCTTCACTATACTCAAGAATTCCATAGAATTTTTCAAACGATAACCCTTTAAAGATCTCAACTTGTTCATCAAAGGATTGCTTGGTCAATAAAAACGAGTTGATAATTAATTTTGGGTCTTGGACCTCATTGGTGCTACTAGCTAGGTCTATCTCAGTCATCCTTTTGAATAATTCTTCTCTCCTAGTTATGGCCTGGCTGCATGCTTGGAAAATAATATTCAGGTTCTTAACCTTTTCCTTCCAGCACACGTTTAGTTGTTTTATCTAGTTCAGGGAAGGGAGATCCTCCTCTCTTCTTCTCGATTCTGTCATATTGGTAACGTTAAAACCGAAGGGTACAACCGCATCGAGGTAAAAACGTTTTTCGTTTTTCAAATCGGCCTGTAAATATTCATGGAAGGCGTGTGCCCTTGTTCTAAAAGAGACCATTCTCTTTGAAATCTCTCAAGCCTCTATAATTAATTCCATTATTTTCTTAATGTTCTTCTCCACATAGCCCCTGGTTGATGTGAGAAGGCTTGCTAATACTTTCAATTTTGCTGCAGGTGTGGTAGGCCCGATCATTGCTAAAGGACTATCAAGTACTAGAATATGACTTAAATTTTCCTCCAATTATTTGATTCTTTCCTTTAACCTGACATTCTCTGCTTCAAGACCTCCAATAGAATTATCTAGAGCATCTCTCGTTTCTCGGTGAATTTGGGAAATTTGGGAAGGCCACATGTTCCGTAGGTTGATCTCTGAACGAGATTTTCCCTTTTTATTCTTTACATCTCTTTTCTCAATAATTAAATTTTTGGACTCACTATAAAAAAAAACGCTCTGAAATACAAAAGACTCTTCCTCATCGAAGGTCTCGCTCTCAATTATTTCCATCTGAGGATTCTAGTAAGTTGTGTTCTCTAGATGGTTAGTGTTGGGGAACACTTTTTTGATGTCAATTTCGAGTTCCATATCCTCGAGGGAGAGGTCGTGGATGTCTCTTTCGCCTCGAGGTACATCCTCTTCTTGCACAATGTTTTTTCTTTTCTTCCTCAAGGGAATCTTGTGAGAGATTTCAATTTTTCCCGAAGGAGGGTTCTTATCTCCTCCTTCGCTGAAGAACTGTGGGTTACTTTCTTAATTTGGTGGGCCGTTGGAGCACTACTTTGAGATGTTATACTCTTTGGAGTGACAATTGGGGATTGGGAACTCTTCTCACTCAAACCGTTTCCTTTTTGTTTGTATGACTCATTGGTGATGAGTATCATTTCCAGGTCACCAGTGTCATGAGAGAGAGTGCTTGAGACATTATCTCCATCTTCATTCAGAATACCATTAATGAAAGAATTGTAGAAACCAACTGCCAATATATGTTCTACAAAATTTCTGCTAGGATCAAACCCTTTTACTCTTTCAACATATTTTGGATTCAGGCTATGGAAATAGCCTACAAATTCATCGATCTCTTTCATATATCTGAATATGAAGTCCCCAACTGTCCAAGGCAGAGGTATGAATTGATTTTTTCTCTTTTCATGGAAAAAATGCAACCAATAGTTGTACTGCCTTGCTATTTCAGTAACAAACATTTTGTCAGATATGTGGCACAGAAGGAAGGAAGTATTTTCCTTGGAACCAAAAATACTTATAACATTATAATTCTCCATTTTTTCCAGTGTCCCCTTCCTATCCGGGAATTTACTTGCCTGGTCAGACATCTGTGGAGTTTCCTTTCCAAACAACAAGCCTTTAAAAACCGAGGCAAAATCATTAAAAAAATCATAAAAATATTGGGAGGCTTTGTGCCTCCATGATGTTTGATACCATAAGGTTACTGGGTCGAATTCACAATTTACCTTCTTACACACAGATAATCTCAGGAACTGATAGCAATGTGCTATCACGAAAACCAAATAAGATGAGATAAAGGTTTTCTTCTCCTTCTTCTATTGGGACAATTGAGAAGATATTTCAATGGTAATCAACTTGCCCCAATCGAAGATGGCCTGTTCTTTGATGGTAAAATATATAATGTAAAGAATCGTGCAGAAGATGCTGAATGTAGTTTCTTGTCCTGTTATTCTCGTGAAAATCCAAGCAATTTCCTAGAAAGGATTTTTAAATGAGGTAACCTGCAATATTGTGATGTCCTTGGGGATGACCACTGGGTTCTCTAAGAATTCAGGTAAGAGGTCTAATCCATTGTCATTCTTCTTTAAGAATTATCTGCAATCTTCTCCCTTGAAGGTAAGCCTTGGCTCGAGAAGTCTCAACATCTTACAGAATACCTGAGGTGACAAAGAGATGGGGGAATGGTCCCACAACTGAATGGTTCACTGGCTTGAAATATCTCTCTCAGTGCACCAGGTGACCAACTCCTTACAGTCAAATATTTTCGGGATACAACCTACGCGTACAATTCCAGACGTCCAGATTACTTCCTTCTGGGAAGAAGGGGATGAATAGTAGGAATATGCTTTGGACCAGTGAAAACTATGGTCCTCGCGCCCGAAAATATTCAATGTATCTCCATAGAACTGTTGTCAAGTTGCTTCCATAAGTTGATGGAAATGTTCCTTTGCTCCAGATAATGTTTAAAATGAACTCTTGAGGGGGATAATATATTCCTCTGTAAATACGAGTTTAATGCATTTTAATAGGATATCTCCTTGAGCCCTTCAGTTATTAATGAAAATCCTTTCGAACCTGCATGATGAGTTGTTATCATTCAAAGCATATTAAATTCACATTGGGAAGAGTGCGAGGGTGGCAGGGACGGACACGAGAGAAATATGATTTGAGACTTTTGAGAACCCGGGAACCTGCGAGTCCGCGACGACAAAAGGTGAAAAATCTACTAAGTATAGAATGGCGTGGCGGTCAGACGAACTCATCCTAAGAGGAATGAGAATTTGAAGTTTGGGGAGTCTGGGGGTAAAAAATGTAGATCATAGAACTTTTGAATGAAAAATGTATATCACAGATCATGAGGTATGAGAGTTCGACCTCGCCAACCCGGGAACCTGCGATCGTAAAATCGGCTAAGTATGGAACAAAATGACAGTCGATTGGAATCGTGATGTGAGGTTATGGATGGAGGTGAAGATATGTAAGTCCTCCAACCTGGGAACCTGTCATTCTAAAAAAATGACTAAGTATAGAACTAGAAAGGGAAAGTAGAAGGGAAAAATGAAAAGGGAAAAAATGGGTAAGTATAGAAGAGGGAAAAAAAAAGGGAGAAAAGAATTTGGGAAAATAAAAAAGGGGAGGCAAATTTCAGAAGCGGGAAATGACCTCAACAACTCCCTAATAGTTCTATAATAATAATCCGTAATAGACAAAGAAAAATTTGAATGAAAATTGGGTGGAGTATACCTTTCTAGTTGCCTTATTTCTCGATCCGATCTTCTCAATACTCGAGTACATGGATCTTCTTCTTCTTATTCCTACTCTTCTATAGAGTCTGATTCATCATCCTTCAACTCAAACTCTATTTTCTCTAGTTCTTCCTTTCTCGGTAGGAATTCCTATTTGAAAACATCCTTGGTTTCTCTAAATACCACATCTTGTCTATACACTACCTTCTTAGTTTCTAGGTTCCAAATCTTATAACCTTTAAAACCATCTTTATACCCAATAAAGATACACTTTTCAACCTTTTTATCTAGCTTACTCATGTTTTCCTTTGGAATGTGAACATAGGTATCACAACCAAATACCCTAAGATGTGTCAGAGAGGGTTTCTTACCAATCCATACCTCATGTGGAGTCTTTTCATCTAATGCTGATGAGGGTGATCGATTAACCAGGTATCATGCAATACCCACTACCTCTGCCTAGAATTCCTATCCTAACTCGACGCCACCGAGCATGCACCTTGATTTTTCCATAAACACCATGTTCATTCTTTCTGTAACTACATTCTGCTGAGGCGTATATGGATTAGTCTTCTTCTTTTCTAAAATGCACTTCTTTCATAATTCTTATTCACTTATGCAAAACTCTCCACCATTATTCATCCTCGACACCTTAATTCTTTTCTCTATTTGATTCTCCACAAGAGCCTTAAACTATTTAAAACTATTAAAGACTTCATATTTCTTCCTGAGGAAATATATCCGTGTATTACTTGAGAAGGAATCTATAAATGAGACATACTACACATATATTCCCAGTGGTGGAACCAACACAAGTCCAAACACATCAATGTGCACCAACTGTAAAATTCCCTCTACCCTCGTTACACCAGAGGGGAATCTTACCTGATTTTGCTTCCCATATACACAATGTTCACATAAATCAAAATTCAGAGAGCAGATAGATATACCTTCAACCATACCTTTACCATGTCGTAGTCAAAATCCCCTCTCTTCGATATTGCCAAGTATTTGATGCCACAACATAGCCTTTTCTCTATATAATGTAAGAGTTTTTTCTTCTTCGGCTCCAATATCAGGAACAATGGAACTATTACACCCATCACTAATAGTTCTTCCCTGTAGCTTATATAAATTTCTAATCTAAACTCTCGTAAGCAACACCATTGCTCCTCAAACCATCCTGCAGGTTTCTTTCTCAAACACTATTTTTACCCCTACATCGTTCATTTTTCTTACAGAAATCAAATCCCAGGATGTTCAAAACACTAGGGAGTGTTCTAATCCTTCCATCCATGAGATTCAACTTGAATTTTCCTCATCCTATGATTTTGGATGTCGATTCATCACCTAGGAAAACACCACCTCCATCATACCTTTCATATTCATAGAACCACTCCCTATGGGGAATCATATGAAAGGATGCACCTGATTCAACCAACCATGCCTCATGATCTGCATGTGTGCTTGAAGAAGCCAAGTACACATCCCCTCCTTCTTTTGAAGAGGTTTTTCATTCTATAGAAGGAACATCTTCATATCCTTTTCCTCTCTCAACACTTTTGGATATATATTGCTTCTTGTAGTGCTGTCCTTTTCCACATATCCAACATACCTTTACAAAATTTCCAACAGATTTAGATCTACCCTTATATTTAGATCTCCCACTTGAGTAATTTGATCTATTTCTTTCTTGTGAGCATCCTCTTGCAAATAATTCTTCTATGCTCTGTCCCTCCATTTTTTCCCGCCTCATCTCCTCCTACAATAAGCATGAGACCACAACATCAGAAATTAAAGTAATTGTATTACTACCTATGGCCACTACTAGAATATCCCACGAGTTTGGTAAAGAGGACAATAAACTGATGCATTTATCTTCATCAGGAATCTTAATATCAACAGATAATAGTTAACTTAACACAATATTGAAGGCGTTCAGATGCTCTATCATCGATTCTCCATCTTCAATCCTCAGGTTATACAACTTCTTCCATGGGAAAAACTTATTTACTAGGGAATTAGACTGATACAAAGTCCCCAGCTTATCCCATAATGCCTTAGTTGTAGCTTCCCCTGATACATTCAGTAATACTAAATCTAAGAGACACAACCAGATTGTGCTCTTTGCCTTTTGATCCAAATTTTTCCAATCTTCTGATGACATTCCTATAAGTGCATTACCTGGATACACCGCGATCCATTGATCTTTGTCTACCAACAGATCTTCCATATTGAGCTTCCACAACTCAAAACTTTTCCCATTAAATTTTGCAATCTCTATTTTCAAGCCGCTCACCATTTCTTTTCACCTAAAGAATCAATACCACAGATCTCCCACTGTAACAAGGATTACCACATACCGAAGCTAAAACCCTGACCAAAAAGGCATCCCCCTGAAGCCAATAATTGCTTTGATACCAAATGTAGATTTTAACCTTGTACAACTAATTACTGCAAACATATTCTTAATAAACAAAAAAGATACAATGGTACACACACACACATTACACATAAATTTTACCCTAGAAACTCAAACCGGGAAAACCAACAACCTATTGAGAGTTGGACCTCTAATATTCTATTCATCATCATCTTCATTTTTTACAATACAATATACATATAGGATCCTATGACATCCAAATCCCTAATCCATTGACTTGGATTAGTCAAAAACCCTAATTCCTTAACCAAAATTAGAAAACCATCGACGAAAACCATGTGCCAAAATAACGCCAAAAATATATGCAAAAAATTGGGAATTTTTTTTTTGGGGGCTACCGCCCCCTACCCCTTGAGAATCCCATATCAGTGTAAAATATATGGGACCAATATTTCAAAGAATATAACACATACCCAACACTACAGGTTCCCCCACTCATGCCCTTACTCACTTTCTTCTTGACAAACTTTAGTTTTTCATTGGTAAAATTTTCTCCTTTTTAAAGATTCATATGATTTTATTAAAAAAAATTGGAATCTTCACCTTGATGAACAAGAAATTATGTTCAATTTTGATGGTGTTTATTTATTTTCTGAAATTCATGTTTTGGAAGCCCTTAACTTGATCTCCAAACTGGTCAAACCTACAACCATTAACCTCATTGAAATTTGTCTCACTTTTAATTTCTTCACCTTTAAAGGGATTTGCTATGAACAAAATTGAAGGTACATACATGGGGTATTCCTTATCTCGAGTGGTCCCTAATATTTTTATGGAACAATTTGATACTTTAGCCTTAAACAATTTTCATCTCAAACCCAAGTATTGGTTTTGATTTGTTGATGACATGTTTTTCATTTGGCCTCATGGTCATTTCTCTTTGATCTCTTTCTTTAACCATCTTAATAGCATTTCCCTCCATATTCAATTTACTATGGAAATACAAAAGGATAATTCTATCCCCTTTTTGGATGTTCTTATATCCCCTCTTCCCAATGGCTCCCTTACCCACAAAGTTTATAGGAAAAAGATTCATATTGATATATACCTTCATGCCCATTCCCATCATCATCCAACCCTAAAATCCGTTGTTCTTAAATCTCTGATTACTTGAGCCATATGAATCTTCTCTCCTTAATTCCTTGAGAAAGAAAAATCCCACATAACCAAGGCCCATATGGCTAACAGTTACACTATCTCTCAAATCAACAAAGCCTTATGAATAGCCCACAATCCCAAATCGAAACAATCTTCCTCGTCGTCTCCACCCCTAGATCTCACTTCGCTTACCTACATCCAAGGCACTACCGATCATATTTCTAAATTTTTGGCTAAAAATAATATCAAAACTCTCTTCAAACCTTGTAAAACCCTCAAATAGTTATTTAATCTTCTAAGGATAAATTTGACCCGATGCTTGTGTTATTGAATAAATCGATGAATGCGGACATAAAATAATCTCCCTAGATCCACCTGGATCTAGAACAAAACAAGACGAGACATGACGATTTCCCTAAGTCGCTACCATTGAATTTACTACCAAAGAAGGAATACATGACATACCTTTAGACATCTCTTCCTTATATCTCTGTTGTCCCTGCTTCGCTCCGTTTCTCTTGTGAGATCGGGTCCGTAATGACACAAACCAGCCAAAGTGAAAGAAACAATTGTAGATTCAATGGAAACCTAAACATGTGATCAAGGAGTCATGTAATAAAACACTAATGATTTTATGGGAAATAAACATGTCACAGTATCATATTAAGTAAAAGTGGAAGATACAACCAAATTGCCTTGATGTCGCAAGTTCCCTTTCGGTGGTCCTTTTTTCCAACACACACATACACTTGCTTTGAATTTGCATGAAGATGGTCAACAAAAGCTTGATGGACAATTGGAGGCCACAAGCATCAGTTGTAATAGGATCCTTCGCACAGTCTTCAACCTATTCTTTCAGCATTTTTTGCTCAATCTTGCTCAACCTTTTCCATGATAAACCCATCATTATATAGGAGAAGGTGGAGTGGTTACAAGGATGAGGATGATCCCACCAAATCAGAGAATCCAGTAAGACCACAACCATACAGACACCACCTCACATTCTAGAAGATTCTCCTTCTAGAAACTTCGTGAAACTTCTTCCTTTCCTTAGCTTAAAACGCCATTGCACCCTACCTATATAGCAGAATGAGAAAATCCCGCGAGCTAGGCATAGAGCAGCCTGCAAAAATCAAGGATTTCCACACTGTGTACCACTGTCAGCCTGCGACATCATTCTAAAAATATGCCTTGTAGGGGAAGAACTTAGTCATTTTTCTCATGTAAAGAATTGTTTTGAGAGCCTGAACACATGCCTGTAGGGTCATTAACAAAGTGACCAAAATAATGTGCAACAACTTGGCCCATGAATTTACCAAATTCCTTACCCTTGTTGAAAATCATACATAGGCCAAATTGGCATATCCTTCAAACCTGTCTCAAAAAGCATATAGTTGACATAACCCACAATTGTATCTCTAAGTAAGCTATTGTTGAACACTCCTTCAAATCTAAACACCTAATTTTCTTTGACCAAACCAAAATCCCAGCCTCAACCCCTTATCACTCCTCTTGCATCATTTGAGAAGCATTGGAAATTGAAAAACATCCAAATAATTTTAATCGTGAAGATGGCCACAAAATTAACCAATCTTCCTTACCCCTGTTGAAAATCATACATAGGCCAAATTGGCATATCCTTCAAACCTGTCTCAAAAATCATATAGTTGACATAACCCACAATTGTATCTCTAAGTAAGCTATTGTTGAACACTCCTTCAAATCTAAACACCTAATTTTCTTTGACCAAACCAAAATCCTAGCCTCAACCCCTTATCACTCCTCTTGCATCATTTGAGAAGCATTGGAAATTGAAAAACATCCAATAATTTTTGTAGTGTCCCCAAGGCCGAGCCCCGTTGTAAACCATGTTCTGAAAGGAATTGTAATTATGATTCTTATGCTTACTCTGAGCTTAAATGTATTTCTTTGCTTAAATGCATGCGATTAATTATGAATGAGAATGTGTTATTCCACGTAGTAACACCTACACAGTAGCCAAGGTGCCCTACAATTATTCTGGGTTATCTACCAGAGTGGTGTTATAGTAACCTTGGTAACCGAGTGAAAGGGGTGCTACAGTTTGGTATCAGAGCGATTAAACAAAGTAGCAGAAAGGTGTGCTGCAGTTTGGTATCAGAGCGATTAAACAAAGTAGCAGAAAAGGTGTGTTGCAGTTTGGTATCAGAGCGATTAAACAAAGTAGCAGAAAAGGTGTGCTACAGTTTGGTATCAGAGTGAAGGTTTAGACACTGAGCCTAGATGGGCCAGTGGAGCGGTCTTTGGACCGAGAATGCAAAGGGAAATTGGGTCTGGAGGACCAATTTCGAACCTTGGTTTGTTCCGGAGTGTCAAGTAGTTTCTTGACCGTGCTTACGAGCTCAGGAAGTATAGCGGCGAGTGAAACCGCAGCTGGTGTGGTCTATGGCCACAGGGAGACAGGTCTCTACACCATAAGTGTAGGAGCCTTAGGATCTATTCAGGAAGGAAAGTGAACCCTCGTGACCGTTAGATATGGAAAGTGTGCACAGGGTTTAAAGCCCTTTGGAATTGCACAGGAGTTTGAAAATCGCGATACGCGAAATCCTGAGTTAGTTAGGAACCGTCTGAGCCGTCATATCTCGACTGGAAAATCTGACAGCCATTGGATCTATCAGGAGATATCCGAGGGACTAAACCCCAGTGAATAGGGGCGAAATCCCCGAAATAGATCTAGACCGTCTGAATGACGGAGGCCCCGTGTCGTGAGATTTCCCATTTCGGGAAATCGGGAATCGTGATATCGGGAGTCCTGGTAACAATGGATCGGGACTTTCCATGGTGGAAACCCCGAAATGATGAAAGGATGTGTGCCGTTGATCCGAGGAGGGGATCTAACCATTGGATTCCATGCTTGGATTGGACGTGGATGCATGAATGCGTACCACGTGACAGTGAGTTGAGGAGATAGGTAAGAGTGGTGGGACCCGATGACGTCGTTAAAAGCGACGTGGACCCTCCTGAACGTACCACATGCCACGGTGGTGAAGGACGACAGCTGCGCTATGGGCCCGGAGAATAAAGTAACTCGCGATTTCGGGAAGTCGCGAGATAAGGGCATGGGAGCTCGACATTGAGACTCGCGAAGTCACGAAGTGCCGAAAATGAAAGTTTCGAAAACACGAAAATTGCAGAACCAAATGAGAGCTCAGAAAACTTAATTGAATCAAAATGTCTTTCGTTCTTGTTCGTTTTGGCTTATAAATGTTACAGTTTGTCCGAAGGAGTAATGGCCTGACAAACTTCGAATTTAATTGCACAGTGTGTGTGTAGAGTTCAACGAAGCTCAGGATTCTAGTTAACCAACGCCGAGTATGGAATGGGAAAAGGTGATGATTTCCTCCGAAATAGGAGACGAACGGGAAGGAAAGGATGTCAATATGGGAGTGGAAGGATCGAACTCCAATGGGCATGGAAAATAGATAGATAAGGAAGAACATATGATGAAACTCATCGAAAGATTGCAGAAAGATGCCCAGGCTCGCCTAGCTGATAGCCGAAAGCTCATGAAAATCCAGGATCAGCAGGGTGAATTCAATTTAAAAATGTTGAAGAGCCTGGAAAGAATAGAAAAGAAATTGGAAAAGGGGAGTGACACAAGTAGATCAAGAAGTGTCATAACCCCTGAGGGGAGAAGGAGATCGAGGAGTGGTAACAGACATTACTGTCTCTCCCCGAAGATTTTTGGTAAGGAGACACACAGTAGTTCAAGCCCGTCCCCTACCAGAAAACACCGAAAATATGGAAAGGATGAATTGAAAGGGGAGATGAAAAAGATTAAGCCTACAACATTCGATGGAGAACATAAGAAGGAAGAAGATGGCGAGACCTGGTTGCTTGGAATGAAGAAATACTTCCAACTGCAGAATTATTCTACCCATGCAGAAGGAAGAATTGCAATGTACCAACTGAAAGGAAAAACATCCATGTGGTGGGATCAGTTTGTGCAGGTTCAGCACATCCAAGAGAAAGAGGTCACTTGGAAGGAATTTAAGAGGTATTTCAAGAAGAAATACCTGACTAAAAGATACTATGACAGAAAGATGAAGGAGTTCTTCGAACTCAAGTTGGGAAGTATGACTATTGATGAGTATGCACGAAGTTTTCTGGAACTACTGAAGTATGTTCCATTCATCAAAGACGAGGCTGTCAAGATTCAGAGGTATCTGAGTGGACTGCCACCTTCCATTGGTGACAAGATTCAATATGATGATCCTAAGACTATGGAAGAAACAATAATAAGGGCGAAATGCTTATACAAACATGAAAGAGAGAAGCCTACCTTTCGGAAGGCTTGGGATGACCAGAAGGGGTTTAAGAAAGAACAGAGGTAGAAGGGAAACCGGCCTTCCTTTTTCAAGAATGGACCTGAGGAACAATCATCCTTTAGAAACCCCAGGAAAGTTGAAGGGAGTGAACAAATGCCAAGGCCTCCACCTATGGAGTGTTGGGGTTGTAAAGGGAATCATAGGTACAGAGACTGCCCCCACAGAAAAGATAAAGCGATAACTATCCATACTGTTCAGCAAGCCGAAACAGTGGAGGATATGGGCAGCAGAATGCCAAGGATCTACGCAGATCTGGACAACAAGCAAGCAGAATTTCAATCGCACATGATTGAAGTGGAAGGTACGATCAACAACCGACCACTTGTTATTTTAATTGATTCAGGAGCTAGCCATAGTTATGTAGATCCTAGAGTGGTGGAAAGTTTGCATCTAACGAGAAGCAAACATGAGAAGTCTTGGTTAGTGCAGTTGGCCACAGGGACCAAGAGGAAGGTCACTAAATTGGTTAAGTCCTGTTCAGTGGACATGAAAGGAATGAGCACTAAGGCTGAATTGAACATTCTGCCTTTAGGATCATATGATTGCTTAATTGGGATGGACTGGTTGGACCAGCACCATGCCCTTCTGGATTGCCGTAACAAGAGGTTCACATGCCTGAACGAAGAGGGAAATCAAGTAATAGTCCAAGGAATTCCCAGAGCCATGGCTGTTAGATAAATCTCAGCCATGCAGCTGAAGAAATGTTACCAGAAAGGCTGTCAATTATTCGCAGCTCGGGTGGAAGAAGCATTCCGAGATGTAGTATCGAATTTGGAAGACCACGAAGTACTCAAAGAATTCAAGGATATATTTCAGGAGGTACCTGGAGTACCTTCGAAGAGAGACATCGATTTTTCCATAAATTTGATGCCTGGAGCAGCCCCAGTTTCGAAGGCTCCTTATAGAATGAGTACACCAGAGCTAAAAGAGTTGCAACTGTAGCTCGAAGAACTACTGAAGAAAGGTTACATTCGCCCCAGTGTGTCACCTTGGGGAGCCCCGGTCCTATTCGTGAAGAAGAAGATGGGACGTTGAGGTTGTGCATTGATTTTCGACAGTTGAATAAGGTCACTGTCAAGAACAAGTATCCTCTGCCAAGGATTGATGATCTTTTTGATCAGTTGAAGGATGCAAAAATATTTTCAAAAATAGATCTTCGATCAGGATATCACCAAGTGAGAATAAAGGATGAGGACATTATCAAGACCGCCTTTAGAACAAGGTATGGTCATTATGAATTCACAGTGGTGCTGTTTGTTCTGACAAATGCACTTGCTGTTTTCATGTGTTTAATGAATGGAGTGTTCAGAGATTATCTGGACAAGTTTGTCATAGTCTTCCTGGACGATATCTTGGTGTATTCCAAGACAAAGGAAGAACATGAGCAACACCTGAGAATAGTGCTGCAGGTGTTGAGAGAACACCAGCTGTACGCAAAACTGAGCAAGTGCTCTTTTTACCAAAGGTAGATCCATTATTTGGGGCACATTATATCTGAAGAAGGGATCGTTGTGGATCCTGAGAAGGTACAGGCCATTCGAGAATGACCAATGCCAAAGAATGTGGCAGAAGTTAGATCTTTTATGGGTATGGCAGGCTACTATAGGAGGTTTATAGTCGGATTCTCAAGGATAGCTCATTCTATCACTTCCTTGCAAAGGAAGGGGAAGAAGTTCCAGTGGACTGAAGAATGTGAGAACAGTTTCCAGCGATTGAAGCAACTGCTGACCAGTGCTCCAATCCTGAATATTGCAGATCCAAACAAGGATTACGTAGTTTGCACAGATGCATGTAAGGAGGGGCTAGGAGGAGTTCTCAGCCAAGAGGGATTTGTAGTTTGTTATGAATCCTAAAAGTTGAAGGAACATGAGAAGAATTATGCCACTCATGATTTAGAGCTGGCAGCAATCGTCCATGCCTTGAGGAAATGGAGACATTACCTCATGGGCAAGAGATTTGAGTTGAGAACAGATCATAACGGTCTGAAGTACTTATTTGATCAGCCGACCTTAAATGCCAGGAAAATTAGATGGCTGGAGTTTCTGTGCGAATATGACTTTGATATCAAGCATATCAAAGGGAAAGAAAATAAGGTGGTTGATGCACTCAGCAGAAAAGTGCATGAATTACATGCTGCAGCCATTAGCATGTACCGAACTGAGATGAAAGACAAAATTTTGGAAGCTGCAAATACTGATTTGTAGTACAAAAGTCTTGTAGCAAAGCTACAACAGCATGAGGGACCACAGACCAAGGAAAGTTACACCTTGGGAACTGATGGTCTACTTCTGTATAAAAACAGAGTGTATGTACCCAATGTCCGAGAATTGAAGATGGAAATTCTAAAGGAGATTCATAACGTGGCTTATGCTGGACATCTTGGATATCAGAAGACTGTGGTAGTAGTCAAAATCCATTACTTTTGGCTGGGTTTGAAGAAATAAATCGCGGAATACATCGCCAGATGTATGGAGTACCAAAAGGTTAAGGCTGAGCATAGGCACCCAGCAGGGTTGCTGCAGCCTTTACCTATTCTTGAATGGAAATGGGACGTGGTAACAATGGATTTTATCACCGGACTACCTAGAACAAGCAAGCAACATGATTCAATCATGGTGGTGGTGGACAAGCTTACTAAATCTGCCCATTTTATTCCACTGAAAACCACCCACAGAGCAGCAGATGTTGCTGACATTTTCCTAAAAGAAGTTGCACGCTTGCATGGAATTCCTAAGACAATTGTGTCTGATAGGGACCCGAAATTCACTTCGAATTTCTGGAAAGGACTGTTCAAAGGATTCAGAAGGAATCTGAACTTTAGTACAACGTATCATCTCGAGTCTGATGGACAGACAGAGAGAGTGAACAGAGTATTAGAAGACATACTGAGAATGTATGTGATGGATAAACCATCAAGGTGGGAAGACTACCTGCATTTGGTAGAATTCACCTACAATAATGGGTATCATGTGTCATTGAAGATGAACCCGTTCGAAGCACTTTATGGAAGAAAGTGCAACACTCCAGTGAGCTGGGATAATCCAACTGACAGAGTAGTAGTTGGGCCTGAACTACTCAAAGAGATGGAAGATCAAATGATAAAAATTAAACATAATCTAAAAGCTGCCCAGGACAGGAAGAAAATTTATGCTGATAGTAACAAAACCCATAGAGAATTCAAAGTGGGTGACCATGTTTTCCTGAAAGGGAAAACTAACAGGAGTTCCCTAAAGCTGGGAAGTTGCGCCAAGTTGGCAGCAAGATTTTGTGGGCCATTTGAGATCCTGGAAAGGATTGGGCCAGTTGCATACATGCTTGCATTACCTGCATCTATGACTTTTCATAATGTGTTTCATGTTTCACTGCTTAATAAATATGTACCTGATGCTAATCATGTTATCGATTAGAATGTGATTCAGGTGGAACCAGAAGGTGTCCTGCAAGTGCATCCTGTGTGCATATTGGACAGGAAAAGCAAACATCTCCGGAATCGAGCTATAGAGCTTGTAAAGGTCCAGTGGACCTGGTATGGTCCTGAGGACCCGACATGGGAGCATGCAGATGTTATGCGGGCAGAGTACCCGCATCTTTTTGAATTTTTTTGAAAAGCTTGCAGATGCTGTGTAAAGTTGCACTGAGGACAGTGCAAAAATAAGGGGAGGGGAATTGTAGTGTCCCCAAGGCCGAGCCCCATTGTAAACCATGTTTTGAAAGGAATTGTAATTATGATTCATAGGCTGGTGAGCCAAGTTTTTATAAGCTGGAGGCTTATGTGTTTGATTAGGCCAGGGAGCCTGAGTGTTGAAGGCCAGGAGCCTGCTGTTGTAAATGTAATCAAGCAGAACAATTAATAAAATATAAGCACCGCCATGTGTAGAACGACCACGATGAATGAGTGAAGGGGGACTAAGCATCCATAGAGTGGGCAAGGAATTAGGGGATGAAGGTGGGAAAAGGGGCTAAGTGTTGAGCCTAGGGGCTAAGCCTAGGGGGCTTAAGCCTGGGAATAATATTTTAATATTATTCCAAAAAGACATGTGCATTTGTGTTTTATCCTAAGTGTTGGCAAGGGAGGACATATAAGGGTGATGCGTGCTGGTGGAACGCATGCAGTGCCATGGGTGACAAGTGTCGACCCTGAGGCATGCGAATAAACGACCAGGGTGAGCCGTGAGAAAGGTGCCTCTTCCTCCATTCGAACCTGAACTGTCCTGAGCGTGAACCAGGGGACCTCTGCAAGAGACCCTCGTGCAATTATGCAACGGAAAAAAAAATCTTGTGTTCGTTTTCTAAAAAGCCTGGTTCATCCTCCCCGTTCTGCACCAAAGAGTCTGTGTAATTCCCTACGGAAATTGCTTCTCACGAAATTCCGAAAATCAACACCATGAGACCTGGCCGCCATTACTGAGCTTGTTTGAGAAGTCTGAGTCTGTATTCCTGGTTGACTGTAGTGGTCATGCAGAGATGGATTGCGCGTGAATTGCTGTCCAGTGCAGGTGGTAATTGAGCCTGTGTGTGATCTCTCTCTAGGTGAGGGAGGTGGATGTTGTTGGAAGAGGTTTCTTCCAGAGAGTGTCCAACACAAGCTTCATGATCTGAGACTTCCTGATCTGGCCTGTTGCCGAGACCCAAAGAGGGAGGTTAGCACCGATGGACTATGCTTGTGAAGGTGTATAGTCCCGGGCGGAACATGCATGTGGGGAATGAGAGTCTGTGGGCAGTGAGCATGGGAGATTCCTGGGAGAGCATTCTGTCCTTGTGGTTGTGTGTGACGTTTTTCCCTGTAACCTCAGCCTGAGCCTAGATTCCTTGCCTTGGGGTGGAGCTTAGTTCCATCTAGGGGGTGACCCACTGCCGAGTTGATGAGCAGTGCAGTCTAAGGCTGGGAGGTTCGTGGAAGGCCTGCATTTGGTTTGTGGATCCCACCATTGTTACAAGATAAGTGTCTAACTATGTTTTATCACATTTTATCATGTCTCTACTGTAAATGTTATCATGTTTTCCGCTGTGTATATGAATTAATATGGAATGCTATGGATTATTTAATTATGGCAGTAATGATATGTTTTACTCTGAGTTAAATGTGTTTATTTGTTTAAATGCATGGGATATATGATATCTGTGTGAGCTTGTACAAATGGTGTGTACAAATTGGTATTAGAGCGATTAAACAAAGTAGCAGAAAAGGTGTGCTACAATTTTAATCGTGAAGATGGCCACAAAATTAACCAATCTTGGAAGCCCATCATTCATCACCTCGGTCTTTAGGCCTAATCTGTTTAGATTTTGATTTTAATTGACTAATTTCACTCTTTCCCAACCTCATTTAGTTTGTTGTTCTTTATTGCATCCTCCCCTCATTATCTTTCTTGACCTTTCTTTTCCATATAATCTTGTTATATCTATTCTATTTATTGCTATTAATTTAGGTTATTATTTAAGTCTTCCATTATTTAATCCTCTTACTTCAACTTATATTTCATGTCTCCTTTATAAAATGTTTATTTGAATTCAATTTTTTCCTTCCCCTTTTTTATTTTCCAATTATTTTTGTTTTCTTATTATTTTATTAAAGCCACAACTATTTTATTAATTTATTATTTTATCTTTCATTCACAACAACTATTATATTATTTTACTATTAATCCACAATGCATTCCTCTCCTTTTACTTCAACGATCATCTCTTAATATTTTTCTTTAAAAATTTACCCTAGCACTCTTTTCTAACATCTTATCTTCGTCTATCCCTAATGATGGGTGGATTGTCCACTCAAAATGTTGGACATTTCAAAACTACTTACATAGTGTATATCCAAAAATTTCAAGCAACATTATGGATAACTGTGAAAACCTACACACTCAGACCCATCTCTAAGTTTACAATGAATTGGTTGATTCATTGATTTGTATATGGCGTGGAATTGCACGAAGTCCTCCTTATTGTTGAGTCAATTGTAATTCGACCAACTTGCACAAGGATTCCACATTCAGTGTTTCAAATGGCTCAAATTTAAGAATTATTAGAGTTGTTGAACACTATAATAATCACCGTTTAAGACAACACTATCTCCATCAACAAAGAAACTCTTAAATCAATTCTGACTTGTTTGCAAGTGTCACAAGCTAAAGTTAGACTTCTTCAAACTCAGTCACAACTTCTTCATTATGGAATCCAACAAATGAATCTTCAACATTTTGAACTAGTTTCTATTCAAAACAATCCACTTTTTGAATGTGATAATGATCAATAGTCGA
>ML831876.1:0-25465 GCA_009831015.1 Picea engelmannii | reverse complement strand
GTTCTATCCCTTGATTGTTTCAGACCTGGTTCACTCCTCTTTTGATTAGTTTCATGAGCTGATTGGCTCCTTACCCTATCACACTCAGCATAATTGTCGGAATTGAATTGCAATTTTTTGATTTTTTTGACATTTCTGGGAATTTTAGACCCTGGCGCCCCTGTCCTAGTGTTAACAGAGTGCCAACGCTCCCCCATAGTTTTGCACAGAGCGCTATAACTCTCCTTGCCTTTGGCAACAGAGCGCCAACCCTCTTTGGCTAAAAAAACCTTCCAGAATTGCTTTTTCTGGGTTTTGCCTCTGTGTCTCCTCTGCTGAGTAACCTTGTGGGTCAATGTTTCTTCCCTTTCAGCCTTGACATCTGTCTTTTTTGAAGAATAAACATCTTACTAGGTTGGATCTTGTAGCCTTCTTCACTATTTTTATTGAGTTTTTTCTGATGAGTGAAGCTTGAAACCCATGCATTGTTTTTCTCTCCTCATCAGCTGAGTAAAGACCCTGGTGAAGGTCATCAAAGGCCTACAGACCTCTTCATCTCGATTTCAGTCAAGATCATTGTTATTCAACTTTTTCTTTTGGGTGTGAAGTTTGTTTTTCTCTTTGATTGTTTCTTTTCTTTCGCTTTTCGTTTTGATTGCTACGAAGGGTGTATTGTTTGTGTGACTTTTGCTTGTGCTAGTTTGGTTTTCATTCATATAAGAAAGATAATTAGCAAGACGAGCATTGTGTTGAATTGATCATCATTCATACGCAAAAAATAAAAGAAATCTTTATGATTGACTGTGCATATTAGAAGGCATTTAATTTTTTTTGCATTACATCAGGATTTGATTGAGAAAAGAATCGTTTGAGGGCATTCCTTATTCGTGCTTGATTAGTGAAAAGAACTTTCTCTCTCCCTTAGATAGATATTCATCGAAAGGAAATGACTGCTTATCATATTTGATGCATTCTTTGGGTCTGAGTCATAATTCCATTTGTTTCACTTCCATGCACCCCTTTGCGTAAAGAACAGCCATAAAATCAACGCTAATTAAAAGTTATCTAGAACTTTTTCTTTTCTAGGATCCTCCACAACAGTAGACTAGGCTTAGTACTTTGAATTAGGGCTGTGAGAATAACTCTCCAAAGTTTCCAAAACAAACAGTAGCATCCTGAGTTAGGGAGAGTCAAATCCAATCATCGTATAAGTCTGTCTGGGATCCCCCTCTCACACAGGGGTTACGCACGAGGTCGCATTCGGGTGAGCTACGGGGACTAACCCTCCATGGTTTAACTGATTGTGGTGGTTAGATCATATTATGGGGGTCACTTCAAGGTAAATCCACAATTACTGCGTGGAAGCCTTTTAGTTCATTTCGGGCTCGATACCCTGCCCGTACGTTCGGATCAGACTGTTGACTGTTCCCACCCAAGGGCTGACTGCGAATTGGTAACCTTAGTGGCCATAATATTTAGGGTCTTACACAAGGTGACGGTGACAGGAAGTCTCACTGTACCTGGAGCAGACATTGGTCAAACTCACTCGGGCTCCTTGGAGGGTAAATCCACAATTACTGCGTGGAATCTTGCACCAAGGCGTAAGTCCGTTAAGCAGGTCACCATTGTAACTATTCCACCCTATCCCCGCCCCTTATGGACTTGATCACGCGACGTTGGATTTCATCACCAACTAGTACGGTCATCAAGAGAAGGTCATGTTTGCTTGGTTGTGGTTCTTAGATTCTATTAGCGTATGCTGTTTCTTTTACTTAGTGGACCTTAGGTAGAGTCAGTGTTAATGGCGTCCAATCCTGGGAGTACCAATGGAGGAACCCCTTCTACTGGGGAACCTTATACTTTTCCTTCATTTGGAAACTTTGGTCCTCCATATGTTGCCACACTGAGTCTTCCAGGACTCACTATTGGATTACCAGTTTGGTTGTTCCCCACTCCGGTGATCCCGAATCCTCCTAATGTTTCAGTTGCACCTAATACTTTGGATGTCAATACACCACCCACACATCAACCTCATGTCGAATTTTCGCCTTCTTCGCGAAAATTCATCAAACCCAAGTAGATGATCCACAAACCACAAACCCAAGTAGATGATCCAGTTCCGTCATTGATCAGCCCCACTCTTCATCAAAAGAGTGACACCAAAGTGGTCGATCCAGTTTCACCATCGGTCGATCCCATTCCTCCATTGAGGAATGCTAAAGTGACTAATCCAGTCCCTTCCTCGGTCAGTCCCACTCTTCCTCTGAAGAGAGCCAAAGTGGTCGATTCGGTTCTTCCATCGATCGATCCCACTCCTCCTTTGATGAGTGCCAAAGTGACTGATCCAGTCCCTTCCTCGGTCAGTCCCACTCTTCCTCTGAAGAGTGCCCAAGTGGTCTATCCAAGTCCACCATTGATTGATCTGATCCAATCATCGGTTGATCCTACTCTCCTTCTAGAGAGTAAACCCGATACTGCCCATGTTTTTCTCGTTAATACAGACTCTACCGTGCCTGGGGGCATTCCTCCTCCTCCTGTGGAACCCCCTCCAAGTACTGAATCCATCCTTTTTGATTGGGGTGTGATAACTGGACCTCGTCTTCCCTCTCACGTTCCTTTCCAGATTACAGTACAGGTTCGTGGTCGGGATGTTCCTCAAACGTTGATAGATGAAGGTGCATCCGTTAGTATTTTGTCTTCTGTTTCTTGGTATGATTTTGGTTGTCCTCAGCTTGCACCGGTTACACAGAATCTGTTAGCTTTTAACAGAAGAACTAGTCAACCTTTAGGGATCCTTCCTCATTTTCCTGTAACTTTGAGAGGGAAAAATGTCTTTATCGATGTCATGGTAGTCCGGGACCCCTTGGATTTTGCTTTACTCCTTGGGCGGGATTATGTCTATGCTATGAAAGCTATTGTATCCACTCTTTTTCGTGTGATATCTTTTCCTCACGATGGAAGAATTGTGACTATTGATTAACTTTCATTCACCGGCCCTGACTGGGTTATCTCCCTAAGTGGTTCTTATATGCAGACAGTATCACCCCTGCCGCATGTCAATTATGTGGTATTGTCTCCGATGACCTCAAATTACGACGATTTGGATCCGGTAGTTGACATGGTGATTTCTTCAGTAGGGTTATTGGAGCATGATATCCTTACCCCTGTCGTGACCCTCGACATGTGTCCTTTCTCGAGTGATTATCTTCCATCCAGTGAAGATATCTTGGAAGCCATGACTGAGTCTTGTTCCTTGACATGGTATCCTTCCAGAGCGTTATCCTCTTGGAAGCCATGATCAAGAAGAGGTCACGGGCATAGTTTCTCTTATTTGTGGCAAGCTCGTTAAAAAATGAAACAGGGGCCACTAGATTTCATGTTGGGGGCAACCACGAGCATAGTTTCTCTTCTCTGTGGAAATCTCATTACAAAATGAAACAGAGGCCACTAGCTTTCATCCTGGGGGCAACAACGAGCATAGTTTCTCTTCTCTGTGTCAAGCTCATTAAAAAATGAAATAGAGGCCACTAGCTTTCATGCTGGGGGCATGTCACGAGCATAGTTTCTATTATCTATGGCAAGCTCGTTAACAAATGAAACAGAGGCCTTGAGCATAGTTTTCCTCTCTGTAGAAAGCTCGTTAAAAAATGAAACAACAATCTGGGGATCGAACCTAGAACCTTGAGCATAGTTCTTTTTCTGTGTCAATCTCGTTAAAAAATGAAACAATCACCTCTCCCTTCAAGTTGAGTCTTTCGCCAGATCTCGTAGATGTCGAGTCAAGTCTTTCGTCACGTCTCATTTGTGAACCTTCATTTCATCCACCTATATCATTTTTCTCCATCTAGCACATAAATTGGTGACAACCTCAAAGTCAGTGAATGAATTGAAGCTTGGGGGGCATGACTCCAGCCTTTGATGATCATTCTGGAGTTAAGCCACTAGCTTTCATGCTGGGGGCATACCGAGCTTAGTCTTTGTTCTTTCTCGTGCTCGTAAATACATGAGAATGTAACCGGGTAAACTTTTATCTCTTTTTCGGACCCGTACAGATACATGAACACACGAAAAAGGAACCCCTCTAGAGTCTACTTTAAACCCTTTTCAGACTCTCTAAATATGAAAAGATTGTCGAGTGATCTTGCTTCCTTTCACACTCGTTAAAAGGTCAGAAAGGGCATCTTTCGAGCGATAGTTTAACTCTTTTTCGGTCTCGTTGGACTACTGTACGAAAAAGGAACTGAGAGAGTTCTCTTTTAAGTGTTTTTACAAACTCTATAATCCCGAAAAACCTTCGAGTTTTCTGTCCTTGGACTCGTTAAAGCACACATCGACAGACCCATATGGGAATGAACCCTTACTTCTTCCGGTTCGTTAAACAAAGGAAGAGGAACTTACCGAAGGTGAGTTATATCGAGCATGTGTTATCCTCCTCGAGCTCATTAAATCAAAAAGAGGTACTCATCTATCTGGATGGGGGAAAAATTGAAAGGAGCAAGCCAAGCAGTCTCTTGAGAAAATCATCCAGCACTTCTTAGAGTCACCCTTGAACATGACACTTTGTCACTTTGCATATGTCATAATCCGCTGAACCTCTGCACTGAGCCAATCCTTTGAGTTCCTTTCACTCATTTGGGTCACCCGACGCAAGTCACCACATCCACTGTATAAGTTTTGGTCCATGTCATGTTTTGCTGTTGTGCCTCGGTGTTCAAGGGAAGTATCTTCCTCAAGAGTCAGCCATCCCAAGTATTTTGCCTCAAAACCTGTGTCGGTCCATGTCCATTTGATCTTCCAAACTACATCTCCATGTTCATTTCGTGTCGTTGACGGGGGATACATCAAGGCCCTCCCTCGATGAGTCTATTCCTATCGACTCCAACACATTATCTAGGAATTAGACTCAGAAACCAGTTAGTACTTTGGGACCTGCATGCCTCAATGGCAGGCCTCCTCACATTTGACAGTAGGTTTACATCATTGACCTCTGATCAAATGATTCCACGGGTGTTCGACTTCAGCTCATATATTCACATTCGCTGGAATGTACTAAGGTACCTTGGGAATCATTGGCATTAATGGTGATCTCCCTCACACTTGTTAACAGTTCACACCATTGACCGGTAATCAAGTGGTTTCTGCCGTGTTCGACATCAAGACATCTATTCACATGGTTAGAATCGTACCACGTTGGGATTGGTAAGAAGACCCTGGGTTGAGTAATCACTTTGATATATGCTTTTCCCAGGCTGCGAAGGAATTTCTATTGGACAAAGAATACATACACTGTAACATAGATCCACTTTGTATTGGTCGTGGCTATGTCTTGTCATCTCGTAGATCCACTGTGTATTCTTCGTGGCTACGATTAGTCCGAGTCACCAGAGTATAGATCCACATTGTATCTTCGGTGGCTATACCTTTTTATCAATACAATTATGGATCCGCAGTGTATTTTATGGCGGCCATATCTTGCTAAGTCTTGATCACCCAAGCATAGGTATGCCTGCCTTGAGTTTTGAAATATGTCATGATATTTGTTGGATGTTTGTGTGCAGCTTCCATCAGGTTCTCCGAGTCTATACCCTTGCTTGAGAGTCTACAAAGTATTTCAGTTATCATTTCGCATCTTCTAACTTCATACTTTGGGGGGCAATCTGTTACACATCAAAATCACTCACTTTGATAGTGTCGCAAGTGTCATCATTACAAAGGTCGCAAGTGTCGCATTTTGCTCACAAGGTCGTAAGTGTCGCATGTTGCTCACAAGTGTCACAGGTGTCAAAGAAATCATATTGCCATGATGCCTATGTCGTGCCTATAACGACATGAGAAAGACACTTGAAACTCCTCAAACATCTGATTTGGAAGAGGAAAAATGAGTCAACAGGCTTTCAAACCTTTTGCCATCTGAAAGCACCTCAAAAACTGAGTTTTTTGAGGGGAGCGCTCCCCCTTACACTATCTTGGAGCGCCAACGCTCCCCCTTACACTGTCAGGGAGCGTTATAACGCTCCCCTGGCCCTTTTGAGGGAGCGTTATAGATTTTGAAAGCGCTGGCGCCCCCCTAAAGCCTACTAGGTAGTGCTACAGTGCTCTGATGGCCCTTTTGAGGGAGCGCTACCTATTCTAGGCGGTTGTTAAGCTGTTGAGATGAATGGGGGAAGCATCTTTTCATTCTTGGAAGGCAGTTGGATTCGAATCCCTAGTCCAACCATGATCCTAGGGAAGATCCTCAAATGAAGGAGGCAAATCCTCAACTTCCCCAAGGATATCCCAAGTGGTTAAAGCCTCTCCAAGGCTATATAAGCAATCTTTCTAATGGTGAAAGGAGAGATGGAAAAATGGAGAATCACACCAAACTTATTATCTCATAAGTGGTGCTGGAGCTGATTGGGGGAAGAACTGAAGATATGAAACTTATGATCTTGGAGGAAACTCACAGTCAGCCAAAGGAGAGTGATCAGTGAAGCTGTTGTTATCCAGGTTATGGATCTTTCAGGTAAGGGTTAGACGAAGAGGAATTGACGAAGCTGTCGCATTCACATCTACGATTGTAAGTACTGCTGTCGTTATTCTCATCAATATGACACACTTGGCCTGTTTCTTTCTAGTTTGTGTCTAATGTCACATGAACTTATCATTTATTGATAGATCTATTTTCAAGCTAATATCAATAGAGTATGAAGTGGTCGTATCTTGTTTTGTCCACAGAACTCAGTGAGGAGCAAAGTATTGGAGCGCAACTCGGAGCGTGCAGGGACAAACGTCGATAAAGAGGTACTTCTATCATCCTTCCTTCTCATGTGTTAGTTTAGATAGATTTGAAAGGAAGTCAGTGTCCATGTTAAGCATTTTCTGTCTAGAGTTAGGGTCAAGATCTTAGAGGCGATCTACCTGTCTGGAGGGAGATTTTCCTACAACATGGGAAACCTTAGGATAACTAGTCGAAGCCGCACACAAAGAAGGACAATGGGAAGATGAAGAAAGATACTAGGAAGTGGTGCAACTTCCATAAGATCCCCTAGCATAACACTGTTGATTGCCGCTCAAAGGAGTCATTGGTGGCTGAGGTAAAAGCCTTTAAATCAAATGCAGGTTCCGACTCTGAGTCAGATAAAGAAAATGGGAGAGAGATCATTAACGCAGAACCCAGTGCCACCATTTCTACCACCAAGATCCAACCTAGTGAACTTGATGAGCCATAGGAAGGCGAGAACCTCTTTCATTCACAGATGTGGGTAAAAGGAACTCCACTACACTTCATCGTTGATAGTGGTAGCCAAAAGAACATCATCTCAATGTAGGTCATCAAGTGGCTAGCCCTGCCGAGAACGCCACACCCATATCCCTACACCATCGGATGGCTCCATCAAGGAAGCAATCTTCGCATTAGCCAACATTGTCGCCTATCGTACGACATCAAGCCATTCAAAGATGAGGTATTGTGTGATGTTTCTCCCCTTGAAGTTTTTGATGTTCTTTTGGGCCAACCTTATTTATGGAAACTTCTTGTTGTATATGAGTCTAGGCCTCGCAGTGTTATTATTACTTTGAACAGGAAATTGTATAGGATACCCGAGGTATTCCCACCTAGTTTTATTTCCTTGATCTCTTCTAAGTAATGCAGGAAGGTAATTTCTCATACTAGGAAGCTTGTCTTCTTCATGATTCACTCTCAGAGTGAGTGAAAGCTTGCAGCCACATCCATGGCCTCCGTGACCGAACTCTCCATCAAACAAAATAAAGGGGATAAGGTTGTGGAAGAATACAAAGACATCTTCTCATCACCTACTGAGGTACCTCTGCACTATCAGGTCAAGAATCCCATCGATCTGACCTTTGACACACCGCTACCCAATGGGCCAATATATCACCGGTATTTTCTATAAAATGAGGAGACCAGGCATAATATCCAAGAACTACTCCACAAGGGGCACATCTAACCCAACTCATCACCTTGTGGAATCCCAATCGTGTTGGTGCAGAATAAAGACGGGACTTGGTGACTTTGCATTGATTATCGAGCCCTAAATAAAATCACAGTTAGGAATCGGTACCTAATTCCCTAAATTGATGATCTCCTTGATCAACTAAAGGGGGCCAAATACTTCAATAAATGATCCAGGTGGATATTGGTGGCCACCAACCTATTCAAACTGACTCCTCGTGTCCATTTTTTTTTTCAACACGTTCTTCTGTACTTATTTATAATTGTGGGTTCTACACTTTTGGTGTTGTCTAAATCCCCATACATTCTCAAGGTGGATACAAGTGGTATATCGCCTAATCCAACTATCTTATTTTGTATGTTTTCATGTCAACACATCTTGCTATACTTCTAGAGCTGTTTTGGGGCCCTAAACATTGTTTTTTTGTCTTGCCATAGTCAAATTATATACATAGTCAGATTTTGTCAATGGAATGTGTAGTTCTCTGAAATACCTTTCCAATGGGCTATCACGCGCTTAAAACGAAGGTCGTATGCAAAAGTTACGACCATGGGAAGTTGAGGTACCAAATTACACCAACTTACCCATAGGGCCCACATGACTTTTGGTGTTTCACCTTCTAGGGTTAGGTTTTTGGATGTCTAGGGTTTTTGAATTCATGAGTAATATCAAAAAGGCCTTTGGAGCCTCATTGGAATCCATTCTGCTCAGACGGATGCACGTAGCAGCCGCATCTCTTCTCAGAGATAACTACCACCATTCGAGCAAGTGTTTCAGTTCTACAGTTTTACAGTTTCAGCCTATTTCATTATTTAATAGAATATATTGTTCACTGGATATTTGTGTTTTTCTTCATATCTCTGTGTTTATTATATTTAGTCCGTTAATCAGTTCGTTCCACTCCTAAATCTAAATCAGTGGTATCAGAGTGATCTGCTCTTCATTTATTTTTCTTTGTGCATGTCCTCGATAAGATCTGGGTACAAGAAGTTGGGACTCGAACCAATCGATCCATTACAATATCGGTCATGCCGAGCCTGAAAAAAACCCATGGGGGATGAAAATAAAGATGATGGAGCAGGAGATCCTATTAAATTTTTTCTCGTGGAAGTCCTCCCGCGACAAAGGAACGAAATGATGGACAACTTCGTGCAGATCCTTCGGTGGCTGCCCACAAGAGAAGCATCTTCATCAGGCATCCATGTAAACCCGTTCAAGGTACAGGTAAATTTTGATATTCCATTATTTGAAGGACTGATAGATGTAGATGTTGTAGATAAATGGTTGATTCTGCTCGAAGGATATTTTTCGGTCCACAATTTTTTCAATACGGAAAAGATCACTTTTTCACTCCTCAAGTTTGTTCCCCATGTTAAAGACTGGTGGGATACTTACTATGAGAAAAGGGTCATGGAGGAATCTACGATGTTTGTGGTGGCCCCTACATGGGATTCCTTTCGGGACACCATTAAAGAACAATACTACCCTGTTGGAAGCTACGAGGACCAGTACACCAAATGGACCACCCTTCGTCAAGAAAGGGACCAGACAATACCATATTTCACCAATATTTTCCATACCCTATGCACCAAATTGGGTATCAAAGACTCTGCTCAAATACCGCAGTTGTTTGCATATATAAATTCAAATAGAAATGGAGTTCCTGGACATCGCCTCATTTGGCACGAATTATAGATACATTGTCAAGATCAAGCATAAATTTAAGCAGAAACAATGAGAGTTTGGATCTAAAAACCCATCACAGTCGATGCAGGGAAAAGGCATCCCCAACCCACAAAACAAGGGACCAAGTCGATATGGAATCCCTCAAGACAAACAATCCAAGCCGCAACACAAGAAGGGAAATGAGAAGACGAAGAAGGACACAGGAAAATGGTGTGAGTACCATAAAAGTCCTTGGCACAACCCCGAAGAATGCTGCTACAAGCAGTTCCTTGTGGTCGAGTTGAAGGCTTCCAAGTCAGAGGCTGATTCTAATTCCGAGTCAAATCCTGAAGGAGGGAAGCAAATTATCGATACTGAACCTAGTGCCATTGTCGCTACCACAAAGTCCGACCAAGAAAACCAGAAGAACCAGAGGAAGGGGAACACCTCTTTCACTCGTAGATGTGGGTCAAGGGGGCTCCGATTCATTTCATTGTCGACAACGGTAGTCAGAAGAACCCGATTTTAGCAAAGTTTGTCAAGCAGTTGGACCTACCAACGACACCGCAACTGCAACCCTACACCATCAGCTGGCTTCTCCAAGGAAGAGATATTCATGTCAGCCAACAATGTCATCTTCCCTATGACATCAAGCCTTTCAAATATGAGGTACCATGTGATATTTCTCCCCTTGAAGTTTGTAATGTTGTTTTAGGACAACCATATTTGTGGAAGCGTCATGCTATGTATGATTCTAGACCTTGCACATGTTATTATTACTTTGGGTAGACAATTGTACAAGATCCCAGAGGTAGTTCCACCTACTGCTATTTCTTTAATCTCTGCTAAGCAATGCAGTAAGGTCATTTCACAGACCGAGAAATTTGTCTTCTTTGTGATCCGTGCTCACAATAAGCAGAAGGTCACCACCACATCTGTGGACTCTACACAGTGCCTCTCTTTGCAACAGAAGCAAGTGGACATGA
Source organism: Picea engelmannii (assembly GCA_009831015.1). Classification (NCBI taxonomy): domain Eukaryota; kingdom Viridiplantae; phylum Streptophyta; class Pinopsida; order Pinales; family Pinaceae; genus Picea; species Picea engelmannii. Next base: position 14,883 of record ML831876.1, on the reverse strand, counting down.
TCGTGGAAGAATACAGAGACATCTTCGCCTCACCTACAGGGGTACCGACACACTACCAAGTCAATCATCCAATTGATCTGATCCTCGATGCACCTCTACCTAATGGACCAGTCTATCAACACTTGTTGATGGAGAATGAAAAAATTAGGCGTCAGATCCAAGAGATTCTTCAAAAGGGGCACATCAGACCCAACTCCTCCCCATGCAACAACCTGATTGTATTGGTGCAGAAGAAGGACGGGACTTGGCGACTCTGCATTGATTACAGAGCCTTAAAACAAAATCACAGTCAGGAAATTCTACCCGATTCCTAGGATTGATGACCTTCTTGACCAACTCAAGGGGGAAAAGTTCTTCAACAATATTGACCTAAAGTCTGGCTACCACCAGGTTCCCATCGAACCAAATGATGTATGGAAGACAACTTTCAAGTCTAAAGAAGGTCTCTACGAATGGCTAGTCATGCCCTTTGGCTTAACAAATGGAACAATCACTTTCAGGAGGTTGATGGATGATGTATTGAGACCCTTCACCAACTCCTTTGTGGTAGTATATTTGGATGACATCCTCATCTTCAGCAGGACGTGGAGGGAGCACATGCGACATATTCAATAGGTTTTGAGCACTCTGCGACAACACAAGATTTATGCCAACTTGGAAAAATGCTCTTTGGGCATGAACATGGTCCAATACTTGGGCTACATTGTTGGTGAGAATGGGGTACATGTTGATCTAGCTAAGATCCAAGTCATCTGTGACTAGACATCTCCGACCACACTGACCGAGCTTCATAGTTTTTTGGGACTAGCCAACTTCTACCAATGGTTCATGTTGGGATTCTCCCATATTGCATGGGCCCTCATCCAGGTGACCAAGGGAGATGGTAGGACAAAGTTCGTGTGGGGGAAGGAGTAGAAACAAGCATTCTATGATCTGAAGCATCACTTGTTCTCATCTCTAGTACTCTCCTTTCCTGATCTGTAGAAACCATTCGAGATTGAGACTGATGCATCTGACTATGTTGTGGCCTCATTTCTCACTCAACATGGGCATCCAGTGGCATACCTTAGTGAGACACTCTCCGATACTGTTTAAAAATACCTCAACTATGACAAGCAAATATATTCCATTGTACAAGTCTCTTGTCAATGTAAACATTACATTCTGGGCAAAGAGACGATCATACACATTGATCACAAGCCTCTGCAGTTCATACAGACATAGGGGAAATTGTAGAACGACCACCATCAAAAGTGGTCTACCTACCTGTGGAAGTTCCATCTCAACATCAAGTATAAGAAATGTATCTCCAATAATTTTGCTGACTGACTCAGTCGACCTCCTGTGGCTGCACTCACCACTGTGCTCCATTCCTTTGGACATGAAGTATCTGAGTGGCCCCAACTTTATCATCAAGATCCGAACTTCGCCACCACATATCAACTCTTGGGTACAGGTGCAACTGTCACTAATTTTCACATTCAGGATAGACTCTTATGCCACCTGGGACATCTCTGTGTTCCTACAAGCGAGCATGCAAATATGATTTGGGAAGCCCACTACAGTCAGGTGGCATGACATTTTGGTGTAGAGAAAACTGTGGTTGTTCTTCAGAAACATTTTTACTGGCCAAAAATTCAATAGAACGTAAAAAATTATATCATATATTGCACTGCCTATGCCATTGCCAAGCCAACTATCAAGAAGCAAGGCTTATACAGTCCTCTTCCTATTCCCGAGAAGCCTTGGGAATCCATCTCAATGGATTACATATCTGGCTTTTCGTCGACCAAGCAAGGAAATAACCGTGTGTTTGTAGTTGTTGATCAATTTTCGAAGTTGGCCATCCTCATAGGCTGTAAGAAGAATGTCACAGTGACATATAATTCCAATATTTTCTTCGAACAAGTGTGGGTCCACTTTCAGATACCACATACCATCATCTCCGACCGAGACAGTAGGTTCCTCAACACCTTTTGGTCGAGTCTCTGGTCTTTGTTGGACACCAAGCTCACAAAATCCACTGCTTTCCACCCCAAAACCGATGGCCAAACAAAGTTCATAAATCATATGACTGTGCACATCCTATGCATGTACAATTCTAATCATCCTCGTACATGGGATGATATTCTCCCATATGTCCAACACAGTTACAACAAGTCTCTCCATAGTTCCACTGGACATAGCCCATTTCAGGTGGGTCTGGGATTCCAACCTTTGGGACCCATTGATGTTGCACTTCCTCTTTCCGCCGCACAGATAGACTCTTCCCCTGATCAATATGTGATTGACAAAGCCACCAGATTCATTGAGAGGATTCAACACATCCGCCAACAAGTCTAGGAAATTTTGCAGAAATCCAATGCGAAGTACAAGCAGTGCAATGATCAACACAGGTTACAACACCAGTTTCAGGTTGGCGACAAAGTCTAGTTACATTTGCAGAAGGAGCATCTCACTAGGCCCCATCAGAAGCTTTTCCCACTTCTTTATGGGCCTTACACTATCACCAAGGCTGTGGGTAGCAATGATTTTGAGCTCAACACTACACCCTTCCTTGGTCTGCATCCAGTATTCAATGTTGATCTCCTTCGGAATTATTTTCCACCATTATTGGACACCTCCGAGATCACTGAACAACTGACATCAACAGAGCTCAACCCTGAATGAATGGAACAAGAATCCACTAACCAGATAGTGGAGAAACATGCCAAGGGCAACAGATCTAGCTTTATTAGGTTGTCAAGGCAAGGCAACTCCTATACCAAGGAAAGTGGATCACCCAGGGAAAAATCCAGGAGAATTTTCCTCACCTGATGGGGGAACTCAATGCAATGGAGACAATTTATTCCTAAGGGGGGTGGATTGATCCAGGTGGATATTGGTGGCCACCCACCTATTCCAATTGGCTCCTCGTGTCCATTTTTTTATTCAGCACTTTCTTTTGTACTTCTTTGTAATTGTGGGTCATATACTTATGGGGCTGTCTGAAGCCCCACATATCCTCCAGGTGGATACGGGTGACCTCACATCTAATATAATTGGCTTATTTTGTATGTTTTCATGTCAACACATCTTGTTGTACTTCTAGGGCCGTTTTGGGGCCCTAAACGTTGTTTTTTTGGCTCACCATAGTCAAACTATAGATAGAGTCAAAGTTTGATGGCGAAATGCGTAGTTCTCTAAAAGACCTTTTCAATGGGATATCACGTGCCTAAAACAGAGGTCGTATGCAAAAGTTACGACCCTGGGAAGTTGAGGTACCAAATTACACCAACTTACCCATAGGGCCCACATGAATTTTGGCGTTTCACCTTCTAGGGTTAGTTTTTTGGATGTCTAGGGTTTTTTCATTCATGAGTAATATAAAAAAGGCCTCTAGAGCCTCATTGGAATCCATTTTTCTCAGACGAATGCATGTATCAACTACATCTCTTCTTAGAGATAGCTACCACCATTCAAGCAAGTGTTTCAGTTCTGCAGTTTTACAGTTTCAACCTATTTCATTATTTAATAGAAGATATTGTTCACTGAATATTTGTGTTATTCTTCATATCTCTATGTTTATTGTATTCAGTCTGTTAATCAGTTCATCCCGCTCCTAAATCTGGATCAGTAATATTGATCTGAAGTCTGGCTACCATCAGGTCCCAATAGAACAAGAAAATGTATGGAAAACTGCCTTCAAGTCAAAATAATGTATTTTTGAATGGTTGGTCATGCCCTTTCATTTGAAAAATGCCCCAACAACTTTCATGAGGATGATGGATGATATATTTCTTCCTTTCACTAATTATTTTTTGGTGGTTTATCTAGACGACATCCTCCTTTACAACAAGACTTGGGCAGAATACTTGTAGCATATTCATCAGGTTCTGCACACTCTGTGGCAACACAAGATATATGCCAACTTGGAAAAATTCTCCTTCGACATGGACAAAGTCCAAGTTCTAGGATACATTATTGATGCACATGGTGTGCATGTTGATCCAACCAAGATCCAATTCATCCATGACTGGCCAACCCCAACCACACTCACTGAGCTTCAGAGCTTCTTAGGCCTTGCCAATTTCTATCTCAGCTTCATGTTGGGATTCTCCCATATTGCATGGGCCCTCAACCAAATAACCAGGGGTGGTGGTAAGGAAAAAATTGTGTGGGTCCTGTCCCAACAAAAAACCTTCTACAATATGAAGCAGCGCTTGTGCTCCGCCCCACTGATTTCATTATTTGACATGCAAAATCCCTTTGAGATCGAGATAGATTCTTCAGAATACGCTGTGGGCGTATTCATCACTTAACACAGCCACCTCGTGGCCTATCATAGTGATACACTATAGAGAGTAAAGCCACCACCTACTTATGAAAAATAAATGTACTCCATTATGCAAACCTACCGCTAGTGGAGGAATTACATTCTCGGGAAGGAGATAGTCATCCACACTGATCATAAGCCATTGTAGTTCATGTAGACACAAGGAAAATTGTAGAATGACCACCATCAGAAGTGGTCCACATATTTGCAGTAGTTCCACCTCAACATCAGTATAAAATAGGAAGTACCAACCAAGTCGTTGATTGCCTCAGCTAAGCTCCAATCAGGACACTCACCACAGTACTTGATTCTTGCGCCCACGAGACCTCTGGATGGCCCCAACTCTATGAGATAGATCCTGACTTCACCAACAAGTACCAAATTTTAGGTGCAAACATAGATGTCACTAATTTCAATCTTCAGGATGGGATGATGTGCCATCTGGGCCATTTATGCATTTCATCAAGAAAGCGAGTGAATATGATTTGGGAACCCCACTACAGTCGGGTCACAGGACACTTCGGCATGGAAAATACAATGGCAATGTTGTGACGACATTTATACTGGTTGAAACTTCGACAGGATGTTGGCAAGTATATCTGGTCCTGCACTGCCTGCATTATTGCCAAAATGGCCACTAAGAAACAAGGCATGTACACTCCTCTTCCTACTCCTGAGAGGCTCTTGGAGTCCATATCAATGGACTACATGTCGGGCCTTCCTTCCACTAAGTGGGGAAATGACTATGTTTTTGTGGTTATTGATCACTTTTCCAAGATGGTAATTATGGTCTCCTGTAAGAGGAGCATCACAGCGGAGGCCACTGCTAAGCTCTTCTTTGAAAGAATGTAAGTACACTTTGGTATCCCACAAACCATTATGTTAGATTGGGACAACCAGTTCCTCAACACATTCTGGTCGAGCCTCTGGTCACTTCTCGACACCAAGTTCACCAAGTCCACTGCCTTCCACCCCTAGGTGGATGGCCAAACCAAGGTCGTCAACATGATGATCGTGCACATCCTACGCATGCACAATTCCAAGCACCCCCACACCTGGGATGAGAGTCTTCCCTATGTTTAATACAACTACAACAGATACATACATAGCTCAATCAACCACAACCCCTTTCAGGTGGGGTTGGGATTTAAACTAACGGGTCCCATGGATGTTGCACTAACCCTTGTGGCCACCCAGGCAGACTTGTCGCATGATCCAACTGGAGCTAACAAAGCCACCCGGTTCATTGAGTGGATCCATCACATCCACCAACAGGTTCATAATATTTTACAGAATTCCAATGCCAAGTACAAGTAGCGCCATGATCAACGTTGGGTGGCACACCAGTTTCAGGTGGGAGACAAAGTTTGGTTGCACTTGCAAAAATAATTCCTTACAGGGCCTCATAGAAAGATTCTTCCACTCTATTTTGGACCATACACCATCACCAAGGTTGTGAGTAACAATTTTTTTGAGTTCAAACTTCCCCCCTTCCTTGGATTGCACCCAATGTTCAATGTGGACCACCTTCGGCCTTATTTTCCACCATTATTGGACACCTCAGAGATAGAAAAAAAATTGACATAGACAAAGATCAACCATGACTGCATGGAACAAGAATCCACTGATCAGATTGTGGACACATAGGTCAAGGGAACTCACCAATAGAGGAGCCAACTTTATCGGATTGTCAAATCAGGGAAACTCCTACACCAAGGCAAGTGGCTCACCTGGGGCCAAATTCAACAGAAATTTCCTCATCTAATGGAGGCACTCAACGAAATGGATACCATTTCTTCCTAAGGGGGAAGGATTGGTCCAGGAGGATCTTGGTGGCCACCCGCCTTTTCCAACTGGCTCAAAACAAGTTTTTTGGCAACTTACTATTTTTAGTAGTTTTTTGGTTCCTGAACTTCCGGGGCCATTTTGAGGGACTAAACGATGTTTTTTCATGATCAAGCACCTCAAATATATTCAAAGGATTTGATTGATCCCCCTAAATGAATCTCCTCATCAATAATTTTTCAACAAGCTATCGTGCACCCTAAACAAAGATCGCATGCAAAAGTTATGACCCCGGGAAGTTGATGTACTAACTTACCCCAACGGGGCCCACATGACTTTTGGCGCTTCATCTCCTAGGGTTAGTTTTTTGGATGTATATGGTTTGGGAATTCATGTTTATTGTAAAAATTCCTTCATATCCTCATTGTACTCATCTTCTTGTGAATGATCATAGTCATCACATCTCTTCTCAAAGATAAGCTACCACCATTCTAGCAAGCTTGTTTTCAGTCTACATTTTACAGTTTTCAACATATTTCTTATTTAATAGAAGTCAAGTTTTACTGTATCTCTGTTATTTTTCACTGTGTCTGTGTGTTAATATTATAAATCTATGGTTTTATTTTATTCTGCTCATAAATTCATATCACCACAAATCAATGTATCTGTTAAGATTGAGGAGAATATGAGTCCTCAAATCACTCAATGTTGAGAATATACCGTGACCGTTAGATTACAAATGCATACAAATGAATACTAAAGAAACACACTAAGAAACACACTTTAAACTAACAACACATTAGACTAAGTTGATATTAACTAACTCCTAAGTGTATAAATATCCTAACATCTCCCCTTAAGAACAACTTGGGATAGGACTGAAGGATTTACAAAGGTGAAAAAATAGGAGAAGGAAGGAGGAATTAGAGCCTATCCCCTCTTAATGACAACTTCTCGAACTCCTAACATAGATCGAAGTTTGGAAAACTTCACTTCTGTAAGAGACTTTGTGAAAATGTCTACAACTTGATCTTCTGTAGGGAAAAAGAGAACTTCAATAACTTGATCATGAATGAGCTTTTGGATGAAGTGCATGTGTATCTCGATGTGCTTTTTCTGGCGATGTTGAACTGGATCTTTGGAAATCTTGATGGAACTTTGATTTTTTCACTGGAGGGTGGTTGGATACTACTGCTGGAATCCAAACTCTAAAAGGATCTATTGAAGCCATAAGACTTCTTGACTTGCATTGATCATTACTCGGTACTCTACTCTTGCTGAAGAAAGAGCAATAGCATGTTGTTTCTTACATTCCCAATTGACAGGTCTAGAACCAAGGATGAAAGCATAACTTGCAAGAAACTTCTGATCATCATGGTCGTCAGCCCAATCTGAATCCATGAAACCAACCAAAAAAGTAGTCCCCCCTGAACTGTAATGTATCCCAAATTGAATTTCACCCTGAACATATCTAAGTATCCATTTGGTTTCTTTCTAATGTATTTCATGGGGTTTTTACATATACTAGGTAAAAATACCAACAACAAAGGAAATATTAGGACGAATATGAGTCAAATATAAGAGGCTTCCAACTAATTGGCAATACAAGGTGGCATCAACTTAGGGAGAAGTACAAGTGGCAACAAGTTTGACTCCAGACTCAAAGGGAGAAGGGGATAGTTTATAATCATCCATGTGAAAGTGATGAACAAGGTCACAAGCATACTTAGATTGAGAAAGAAAGACTCATTTCTTGGTTTGCAATACTTGGAGGCCAAGGAAATAATGCAAATAACCTAAGTCTGTCATTTCAAATTTCTTTTTAAGGATAGATTTCACATGGGTTAAAAGTTTAGGGTCACTACTAGTGAGAATAAGATCATAAACATAAAGAATAATTATGATGAGATGGCTTTGTACTTTCTTGGTATAGACATCAGGGTCAAAATGACATCTAGAAAATCTGGTGTCAAGAAGATGGTTGTCCATTTTGGCATATGTTATAGCCTTAATTTCCACCCTATAGGATTGAGAGGAATCCATAAGAATATATAAGTTAGAATGCACATTTTACCTAATACTTAAGTCCTTTTGGAGATCCTCACGATACACATAATAGACAACAACCGAGGATCATCGTTGGTCATTAGTATCTCAACAAGTGAGGATCTATAAAACTTCTAGATTCATATAGTTATGAGGTGATAGGCGAGGGATGAGTTGTATCTTCGTATCAAGGGCCTAGGAACTCACATAATTTAAATCTCTAGTGGTCTCTAGAAGATTTATAATCTCTCCCAAGCCTCCTCCAAAGAGATATATAACAAAGGCAAGTCTTGGGAAAGAAAAAGGAGAAATTAAAAGTATTTTTATGATGTCCAATTATAGAGGTGCTTGTTCCATCCATCACAACCATAAGTAAGAGAGCCTATCCTGACTAAGAAGTCAAGGGAGGAGTAAGAAGCAAGAAGTCAAAGGAGGAAGAATCATCACTAAGGCATGCTTGATGTAATTTCTCTATTTTATCAATAGATCATTGGTTTTACTGCATATCATTTATTTTCAGTTAATGAATGTTTAGATCTAATTCATTCTATTATAGATCTAATTAGAATAAAATTAGATCTAGGATTATAATCCCAAGTAGAAAGGTAGAGAGGTATTTCTTGTCTTTTGTGTGTAGGAAGTAGGTTGTGGAGCTTGGATCTAGAGTCTCAGGTATGCAACAACCAAGATATATGAAGGAAAACCTACAAATAAAGGTATGTGGTCTCCACCACTCCTTAGGTTAGTGATGAATCCATATGTTTGAATCTATATATATGAAAACCATAGGAATCAACCCCTTTCTATCTAACATTACTAGGATAATCCTAGGGAGATCTTGATAATCACTTAGAGAGGTCCTTGTGATATTTTTTCCCATAACAACATACTAAGATCAAGGATATTTCTTAAGACCATAAAGAGATTTCTTAAGGTGACAAACAAGGTTGGAGTCATTCTACACATAGCCAAGAGGTTGTTCCATGTATATTTCTTCTTGAAAATCTCCATGCAAGAAGGCGGATTTAACATCCATCTGATGGACCTCCCATTTATGTAAGGTAGCAAGGGCTAGAACAAGGTGGATGGAATTCATTTTGGCTATGGGGGAGAATGTTTCATTATAGTGAATTGCTTAAACTTGAGAGAACCCTTTGGAAACTAATAGGGCCTAGTGTCTTTCAACACTTCCATCTAATGCATACTTATTTCTGTACACCCATTTACATTTGACAAGTTTTGTTCTTTTTAGAAGAGGTACAAGATCCCATGTATTGTTTTCCATTAAAGAGAAATACTCTTCATTCATTGTTGTGTCCAAATCTGGATGATCTTAAGCTTCCGCAAATGTTTTTGGATCATGAGTATTTTAAACTTGAGCCAAAAGAGAAGAGGCCCACTGGAACTATGAACATGTCTGACACTGATATGATGGATCACCAACAATATCATTAGTTGTTTATCAAGTTGAATAGACCCATCTAGAAAGCTATGGTGCTAGTGTAGGTTCATGTTCAATGGACTCATCTGGAGGAAGGTGAGTAGGCAGAGGTGGAATTTCATCCTCACTATCATCATTTGGAGAAGAACAAACCAAAATAGAAATAGAAGATGACAAAAATGATGAAGATGGCTTGAATACCAAAGAAGGCACAACCGTCAAATTAGGCCCAGAAGCCAAGATATTTTCATCAAATTTAACATCTCTTCTAATAACAATTTCATTTTAATGAGGTTTAAGAAGTATATAACCTTTGACATCTTCATAATTTCCAAAAAAAATACACTTCTTACTTTTAGTTCGTAAAGCTTTCCTTTTCTCAACAGGAATGTGAGCCCATGCTACACTACCAAATACACAAAAGTTGATTACATTTGGCTTAATTTTATTCCATGTTTTTTCCAATGTTATATTTTTTAGAGCCTTGGTGGGAATGCAATTTACTATGTAATTTGCACAGTTAATGGCTTCCACCCAATAATGAAGACTTAATCCTTTATATTGGATCATAAAATTAGCCATTTCTTTTAATGTGCAATTCTTTCTTTCAACAAGACCATTTTGCGGTGGTGTATATAGAACAATATGTTGCATTTGAATGCCCTATGCAGTGCAGTAACTTGTAAATTTATTATTTACATATTCACCTCCACTATATTTTTTTAACCTTTGAAGTTGATGTCCATATTGTCTTTCTACAAGAGCCTTGTTGGCCAAAAACTTGTCAAACACTTCGCTCTTAAGTTTTAAGAAGTAAACCCTAGTGTGTCTAGAGAAGTCATCAATGAAAGTTAAGAAATACTTGCACTCATAGAAAGAAGGAGAAGAAAGAGAACCACACAAATGGTTGTGAACAAGCTGCAAAGGGGACGAGGTGTGCTAAGAAGAACATTTTCCAAAATTGTCCCGATGATGTTTTCCAAGAACACAGGCGACACAAACATCATCTCTGCAAGAAACAAGAGGAAGACCAATCACCATGTGTTTGTTACATAGTTGTTGCAATGAGCAATAGTTTAGATGACCAAACCACTCATGCCAAAGTTTGTTCAAGTCATCACTATGAGAAATAAATATTGATGGAAAATATGATGACCCGAAGTTGTCAAACTTGTACAACATGGCAATATCATCAACTATTCTAGTTGTTAGGACATGCTTAGGATCTTTTAAATCCTTGATTACAACTTGGTGAGGTGAAAACTCTGTGGTTTTACCTTCACCTGAATGGGTTATCTAATATATTGATAGAAGGTTACTGTAAAGACTTGGAACACATAATACATCATTGAAATGACCATTATCTACCTGAACTATTCCATACCCTACAACACTAAGAGATCTATCATCACCGAAAAATATATTTTTGATGTTACATTCATTAAGACCAAAAAACATGGCTTTATCCTTATCCATATGATAAGATGCTCCAAAATCAATAATCCACTCATCAAAAGAAGAAATAGAAGTTGCATTGAAGGAGAAACCAAAAGACGAAAGTGCATGTCCACGAGAAGAAGAATAAGAAGAAGAAGAAGAAAAATCAATATTGATGTTGTGCTTCTTCATTATTGCTTCTAAGGATTCCATCTTTTTAAAACATTTAGAATCCACATGACCATTTATCCCAAAAAAGTTGAAAGTTTTTCAGTCTTCTTACTTTTGGATTTTTCTTCTTTGTTGCCATTAGGATCAGAAGATGGCGGACATGGTTTGAGACCCTTGTTTTGCTTGTTGTTGCGATGAGGATGTTACTTCTTGGGATTCATGGATTTATATTTCTGTTAGACCACTAAGACTTTTTGGATGTACCTACAGTGCTAATCAATCCAAGTTTCTCAAGGTTATCTTTCTTTCGAATCATAACATCACAAAAGAATCAAGAGAGGGTTGTTTATAAGCACTCCATAGAGCTTCTCTGATGGCATAAAAGGTAGATACAAAAAAAAAATATGCACTACCAAGCTTAGCAAGAATTTCATATATGCATCAATCTTCCTTTAGATCTATTTGGCAGTCTATACACAAAAGTTTAAGTGTTTTGAACTCAGATAAGTAATCTTCAATGGAAGGAAAATCATTTAGACTTAAATTCATTAACTAATTTTCCAACTAGTGGGATCGAATAATATTGTGTTTACCAAACATAGCTTCAAGATTTTCCCAAGCTACATCGTGGACATTAATTCCTTGAAGGTGAAACCTTAAATCAGGAGAGATGGAAATTCCAATTAGTCCACGTGCTTCATCATTCATATTATCCCATTTGACTTTATTTTCATCATCAATGTGTTCTTGTTCTTTTTCAGGTAATCCAATACGATCCTTTACTTCTTAGTAAATCCTCCATATGGGATTTCCATGAAAAGTAGTTGGTGCTAGTAAGAAAAATATCAGTGGGAGAATCCATATGAGAATATGTAGATAATATGGATTTAAACGTTGAAGCAAAGGGTCTAGATGAAAATCTCTCCAAAAAATACGTTTTTTTTTTTTTAAAAACGACACCATAAACGGACTTTGGATGTGAAAGTTATACCGTTTTGAAAGAAAGGCATAAACAATAACCAAAGAGTCATGTGGCAAGTAGAAGTTGTTCCACGTGGTGATGCTCTTCCTCATCTAAATTTTCTTATAAGCTCACTTTTAACTAAATTATTTATGAAGTGACTCACTATTATATAACAAGTGAGAATCACGTTTACAATGAAGTTACTTTATAAATGAAAGTTGCATGCAAATTAAATAACTTAAAATAAAGTATTAAATTCTTTTAACAGTGATTCACTTTTATAATTAAGTGAAATGAAATTTACAATGAATGTATGATTTTTTTCAAAAAAAGTAACAAAAAAGAGACTTGAACTCAAGATTTATTACTTAATAAAGAAACTTTAACCGAGTGAGATAGTGCAAAACACATTATAATCTCGAGAAGGAGGATTGGGGGTGTTGTTCTAGTGGAAGACGACCTTGAAGTGCATGTTCAATCAAAACTTATTTTCATGCATTCACACACAAAAAAAAATTCACTTCTCGACAACAACAATGGTTAGATCTCGGTTAACTTACCTAGAAAATGCAAGTTTTCTCTCTGAGATTGTACCAAGCCCACGAAAAAGAACATACGTAGACAAGAAAACATTTTCCGCTATGTTTATGATTTTCTGAGATTGGAAAGAGAAAATGGAAAAGAGCATATGTAGACCGAAAAGAATAGAAACCTGGAAAAAAACCAGAAAACTAAAATATAATCTCTGTAATAAAAATTTAAAAAGGGCGTATTCAAGCTTTATACCTCCAGATCTTACTGAAATGGCCATATCTTAGGAAAACATAAACCTTTTCTAGTGAAATGAAAAACATTCCTGATTGAAACTAGTGTCTTAGACATAATGGAACAATCCTCTCAACCTAGAAATGTACATAAATGACAGAGACTAGAGATACGACAACACAACTTCAAGATCTCGATCTACAATGGGAGTATGTCTTCAAATGTTCTTTGCTACCATGTTCAACAACACATGTATTCCAAAATAGGAAGAACAATTTCAGTAACCACTCACACAACCATATCAAAGATCAACACAACGATGTTTTTAAGTGGTAAAACCCCTGTGGGGAAACATCCATGGCCCCAGCCAATGTGGCCGCTTGAGGCAATTTATTAATGCAAAAAAAATGTTATTATAGAGAGTTTCTCACAAATGGATCATTGAAAAATGACCCTCCATGCTCTTTAAATAGAGATCATGGACCAATTGAGTTTTAAGCTACATATCAATGTATTCGTTAATATTGAGGATAATATGAGCCGTTAGATCACTCTATGTCGGGAACATATCATGACCGTCGGATTACAAATGCATACTAATGCATACTAAAGAAACACACTAAGAAAAACATTTTAACCTAACGACACATTAGACCAATTTGATATTAACTAAATCCTAAGTGTCTAAATATTCTAACAATATAGATGATCAGTGTTTTAATCTCCATCCTTGTCAACATTGCAAAAAGCATAATCATTCACCAAACATGTATTCCAAATGACAGAAACCAACAAGATTAAAAATTCACTATGGATGGATCAATCATTGGCAATGTTCATCAATAGAAAAATAGTTATATCAACCTTACCCCAGAATTCAATCTTGAGTAAAGACACATCTTGTAGTCGATAGTCATTCAATCTTCTCCCCTTGCACCTTAAAAGGGGGAATGAACAGAAAAAATGAAATGATAATGGTATTCTCTTGCACCTTAAAGGGGGGAGTACAATGATGAAACTCTCCTACACCTTAAGTGAAGGATTCCACCAATGAAATGAAAATTGTTAGTGGTCAACCAAAAACCACCAAGATGGCGATGAATTGATTCAAGGTAATCCACATGAAAACTCGTGATGTCTCACCTTTCAACCGATAAAAGGGGGAATATATATGGTTGACAACCTTCGAGTTTCGATAATAAAAAACAATATGTCGGATGGGAAACAATATTTTGTAGATAGTATACTTAAACAAACAAATTTCCAAATGGGAAACAATAATTTGTAGATGCCAAACTTAGACAAGCCAAATGGCAAATGGATTTGGGATTTGAGCAGTTCCGACAAGAACTTGGTTTAATACTCAATCATTATTTGGTAGAATGATTGGGATGTTGATTGACACCATTTTTGTGTCATTTTTGAGAGAAACATTGTGGACATTATGTTCACCTGGATGGTCATTTGACCAAGTATAGGAAAACTAGATCCATCTGCATTATAGCTTGGAATTTAATTTAGTTGTCAAACATTTTTATGGATGTGTCAGACTTGCAACTGATTCACTTCTCTTGATTTTCTTTCTTCATATATTCAAACAAATTACATGTTTACACTGTGGTATTTTCCATATTATACGAGCTTTCAACATCTAAATATGGCATTTTTTTAGGCAGTTATTCATTGAGGGTCATCTCAAGAGTTTCAACATGAAGACTTGGAGATATACCAGTTTATGCACCTACTTTGCTAGTATAATTGTTCAGACTTATGATTGAGGGGGGGATGTGTTGATATTATGGTAGATGCGAGAGGTATTTACCTCCACGTGTAACCCTGATGAGAATATAATATTCCAGAAGCGAGAAGAAACCCTAAATCATTAAACTTAACCCTAGAAGAAAAGTTGGCTCAAGGAAATATTTAATGTTAAGTATTTAGCCTCCAGAATGAGAATTC